>JAODAL010003038.1:0-181833 GCA_025379985.1 Phyllomedusa bahiana
CCGACCCTTGATGGTTTGTTCCTTTTTTGGTTTGTGAGAGACCCAAAAACCCGGGGGGTCTTTTAAATTTTACTCTCAGTGTTAAGCCTCGGGGTGCTTTTTTCCCGAATGATTTTTCCCTTTTCAATATGTTGTTATGCGCACCATGAAAGAAACATAGAGAACTGGAATTTTTTTTTTTTAAAACCATCACTCAAGTACAGCAACTAGACTGGAACATCTGTGGAGATTTAGAAGTAGGGACACTACTGTTTGGATTGTAACTCGGGTACATGTACTGTTTTTCATTTGTGAATGGGACAGCCATGTGAAGCAATCACATTACAGTAGAAGTAGCCAATCCGTAACCAGTTGACTCCTGGCAGAAAATTATTGCACATTAAAGCACTTGTGGACCCAGCAATGCTATTTCAGTCTCCAATTTACATAAAACTCGGGATGGTGAAACATTTTGTGAAAGCAGGGAACCAGGAAGCAGAAGGTTTTAGTTAGTTTAGTTAAATGTTCCAAAAAATAACTGATGCAAAGATTAAGAGACATTTTTGTTGGTACAAAAATCCAACACCTCATGAATGACAAGCACTTTGAAGATCTGCTGGTGGATCCTGAGAAAATTGCTTTGAAATCATTCAAGGATGTTTGCGAGAATTTCCTTGGCACTAGGAGCCCCAATTCATCAAATTATTAAACATCTTTTTGAGCTTTTAAGTGATAAGGCAAAATAATGAAAATTAAATTTTTTGCATTCACATTTGGAATTCTCCCTGCAAAATATTTGGTTTTAGTAAGTAATGAAATGGTGAAAAGATTTCACCAAGATATTGCCATATGGAAAAGTTATCAAGGGTTTTGGAAACCATTAAGTAGTTGATGGTGAAAACAAAACGTATGCATCGGGGCGTGGATACAAATGAAAACAGCACAAAACACTTGTTTCAATGCAACGAATGTTGCGGGCAACTTTTTAAAGCTTTTTTAATCAGTCAAAATAAAACTCATGTTTTTTCAAAAATTTCATGTGATACAGGTTTCAGAAATTTTTTTTCCCCCCCTTTCTTGAATGGTTTATTAATCACCTCAAATTTTTTAAGGGAAGAAAACTCTTGAAAAAAAAAATTTTTAATTGTTCTGTTTAAGTTTACAAACTATTATTTGAACTCTGTCGCAAATAAAACTTAACTTTTAAATAGAATTAAACACATACCGTTTTAAACCCCCCAACATTGACCCTATTTTAAACGGAGCATCTGCCCCGAAAGAGGCGACCTTTTGGTCTCCACCCTGTGGCTAAACGTCCTTACCCGTCCTTCTAAAAGGCGATCTGATTAATGAAAACTGCTAATTTTATCAAAAACATTACCAACTTATTCATAAATTGAACAAAGAAAAGAAATACAGCACTTCTGATTTTTTTTTTCTTTGTTTTTATGAGGTTGCGGGTGCTTGTTGAAAAAGGTTTAGTCCACTTTGTAAGAATAACAGCACACCACAGAAAACACATAATTGAGCATTAAACGTTTTATATTATTACATGTCAGAAGTGATCTCCATATGTACAGTAATTTGTGACAGAGACCGTGACGTTTCAGTCTTCTAACCTTAGTCATACATATGTCACTGGTGGCAGGGAGAGACATCTGGCGTCCGGCCGTAATAACATAGGAGCCACTTGGCCATAAATTGAATGCAGCACTTAATAAGAATTTGTAAATACAGCGCTTCTACTCCAATGATTTTGCCCTTTAATAAAGTAGGATCATCAGAGAGAAAATTACTTAGCTATAATGTAATTTTATCACTGAAGTCAGTGGAGCTAAAACCAATAAAACAAGAAGTATGAATAAAGCTAATAACATTGAATCAGGTGACCTGGAGATAAGGCAATGATGGACAAACCACATGATAGTGCTCACAACTTCCTATGAACTATATTGTGTAGATACTGCTAACTCAAATGAAGAGTCATGATGATGCGGCTTGTGGAGTGAGCTATGGGCAATAAGGGTATGTACACACGGCGTGTTGAGTCCGCGTGAACATACGTTTTTGATACGTGTTTGGATCCGTCGGACCCTAAACGAATCCAAACACGTATCTAATAAATAGCAGTGTGATTTACATTGCTTTTACTGTGAAACACACTTCGGTGTCCACACACGAATGATCGCCTATGCGTGTCCCATTGCGTCTTTCGAAGCCATTCCAAGAATTGACAAGTCAATTCCTGTTCCGAAAGACGCAGCAGGAGCCCTATTTAAAACTATTGGGTGCGATCCTGCTGCATCCAACACGCTGCGTGTTGGATCCGTTTAGGATCCGATCGCCACTGCGTTTTTGGATGCGATTTTAGGATCCAAAACGGATTAAAAAATGCCGTATGAACAACCCCTTAGTCTTTTGAAGGAGCTAAGCAGATGGACGAGTTGTATATTGATATTTTTATATAAAATACTGGTCCTTGGTAATTGATTCTGCCTTGCTTTATTCATCCACTGAACAGAATATCCCTGCACCATAGGGTGAGATCACTATAAGATTTAAGAACACTATAGCTTTCTCAAAATGTGTCCATTCGAAGACACTAATATTTAGGGATTTTTAACTAAGCCTGAAAGTCTTCTATCAGCCCATGATATGAAATGCACTAAGCCACCAGTGTTTGTACATTATTACAAAGCAATAACTATATATCACTGCAATGTGTCAGACTGTATGAAGCAGAACTTGATAGTCTGTTAGATGCCATAAAACACTAAGCAGAAGAAGCATCATTACAGATAAATGGGGAGATTCCTCAATAAAAGAAACCAAAAGGTTCACCTCTTATGTAAACAAAATAAATGACCTGTCACTGCACATTATAAAAAATGCTGCAGTGATCACGTTATGATGAAGATACATAGATAGCTTGTTGTTTCGGTAAGTAGTTACGTTATATGACTTAGAAGTAAAGGTCCATATTAAAATTCATTAAGTGTGTAGCTAGCAAGTGAATAAAGCTAATAAGCAGAACTGCACAAAGACCTCCTTTTTTTTCCCCCTCACCCTTCTAGGTTAGATGCTTGAACTAATATACTGAAGTATATATCCTGATGCCAAGTTCCCATAGCATTAGTTTTTTGTTTGAAAATTCATATTTGGATCTGTGATTTCTGCTGTGGATCGGTCAGCTGATCTGCACATACATAAGCACCATTTTTGTAAATTATTGGAGCTAATCCGTGGCCATAATCTGCATTCTTTGACTATTAAAATCTGGTGCACATTCAAAATTCTACAATTACAAAATTCCCCAGTTATTTTTTTTGTTGGATCATTGCTGGTTTGCTTTACTTTTCTTACATTGACCCGGTTTTAAGTAACATATTGTTCTAAAACCTCAGGTTTTTTTAAAAATGTTTAGCTACTTTTCGGTCCTTTTCTTTGCAGAATTTGACATGAAATAGTCAGTTTTAAGATATCTTGTATGGCTATGTTTAATTGACATTTTCCGGGTGAGTATGGAACTTAGGGAACATGTGCTTGTTTAGATAACTTGCATTTGCCATTAAATGCTTTCCTTTGGTACTGTCATTCCATGCCAAAATGGTAATTGAAATCCATTAAAGGAGAAAATTGAATCCCGGCCCTTCTGATACTTTACATAATGAATTTTTCACTTCCTCAAAGTCTGTTGGGAAGAGATTTTTGGGTTTGAGTTGGTTTCTTTTGCAGGCGGAAAACCAATTGAAATTATAGAAAAAAGAAAAACACAACACCTCAATGAATTATTTACTCAGAATCCATTGCAAAGCAACATTCATTAATATTATATTTAAAATATGAGAAATGTTATGCAGTTTTGCTGAGTTAAATGGTAAGCTTTATGGTTTTGCTGCCTCCGTTTTAGTATAATATAATCTATTTATGAGAGTAGTTCAAGTAGTTTTTTATAGCTAATTTTTCAGACACTGTTACTAAAATATATTTGCTGTGTAATATTCGGCACATTTTAAGCATTTTAATGTACAGTTTATATGTATTATTGTTAAGCTTCCCAGCTAAAGTAGGTTAGAACCAGTGTTGCATGGATTCCCCTCCACCGTGCATAGCATAACCAAATATAGCAATGTAAGTTCAAACCTGCACATGCAGTATATATAGATGGATAGATAGATATTCTATAATAAGCGTGTATTTTGTGCGCGCGTGTGTATATATATATATATAGACGTGTGTATATATAGACGTGTGTGCACATGTATGTGTGTGCCCTATATAATATAATATTATATATAATAATTTATATAAAATATAATATTTTATATTATTTTTAATAAAAAAATTATTATATAGGTGGAGAAAAGAATTTTTAGTAAGTGAGGGTAATCTTAACACGGATTTCGGCCCGCAATTACGCCGGCAGCTGTGCTGGGGCGGGGGGCCGGCAGCTAGCCGGCCCCATAGAAACTCATTATTCACGGCGCGTACGAGCCGTAAATAATGTGCATGTCACTTTCACCCCCTGGCGGATTTCGGGGAGCGGGGAGGAGAGACGGAATCCATAGTTCTCTCTGAGAAGTGGATTACCGTTAGTTACTGGGACGGATTCAGCTGTACTGCAGCCAAATAACGGGGGCGCAAGTACGGCTGCAATCAGTCCCATTTTAAGCCGTGTGAATGAGGCCTAACACTTTAATGTCTCCATGGGTAGAAACATAATTGCTGATCTCCATGTGAATGTTTGTGGAAAGGGCTCTCAAAAGAGCGAGCTAGTGTATACTTCCCGACGGTCTGGATATTTTGTGGAATGATCCTACTACTCCCTGAACTGAGAAAGAGTTGGGTTATGTGCTAGCCACTTATAAAAGTGGAGAGTTTGGGGGATGTTTGATGGCTTTAAAATGTTGCCCACTATGCTAATTTTTGTTGCAGTTTAAGTGTACCTCTAGTAATAAGTAGAAACTTATCCATGCTCTTTAATTTTCATGTACAGTTCTTCTGTAAAGTCTTGCCTTTTAAGCCTCAACCATTAGTTCTTCAGGCTTTTCCTTCCCTATAACTCAGTTTTCTATTGTCTGTCATGTTATAAACACAGTGGAGCTGTAGCCCAGTCACGATCACTCTGTCTACAAGGCTGCTAGTTTGAGTGACACTTTCAAGTTTCTTTCCATATTCACATTGCAGAAAGAGAGATGTCTGAATCAATGCCAATACTGTTGATATTAGTTAGGAAGTTAACTTTACAGATACGTAGGCAGCTTGTTTGTCTGGTTTTTGGATAAGATATTCAGTGTATTAGCACAGCAATGTCTCGATCTCTTAGTCAAACACAAGTTAAAATGAAGTGTGCAGCAAGTCAGTGAATAAATCTAATAAATAAGTCTAAAAAACTATTTTTTAAATTCTAAGGCCTTGTTCACATAGCAGAATTTAATGCAGACTTTGGCTTCGTATCAGCATGTGTTCCATGCAGAAATCGATTTGAATTCCAACAGGACTTTGTGCCCCACTATTATTATTGGGAATCCGTGCTATAGTTTACAGGGTAAAACTGCATCATAGCAATAAAAATAAATGATAATTTCACTTGGAAACCACTTCAGGTTGACATTCTAATGTGTAGCTAAAACTCTTGTGAAATCCATGCCTTAAAAATTTACACCCTATGGCCCAAACTAGGCTACCCCACGAACCCAATTTATTACAGGAGGGGTTTTTAAAGGGTTACTGGATCTATGCTTTTAAACCCGGTCTCCCCAGCATGGTTTTTGATTGGGTTTTAATGGTTACGGTCTATGCTTTAAGCCCTGTCCCACACACTGGTTTTCTTGGTTTGGGGTTTTTAAGTGGAAATTTCTGGATCATGCCTTTAAGCATGTCTCCACGCAAAATGGTTTTGTTGGGGTTTTAAGTGGATTACTGGATCTATGCTTAAAGCCATGTCTCCACAGCACTGGTTTCTGGTTGGGGTTTTAAGTGGACTACTGGATCTATGCTTTAAGGGGCCCTGTCCTCCACACATGGTTTTTTTGGTTGGGATTTTAAGTGGATTACTGGATCTATGCTTTAAGCCAGGGGTGTCAAACTGGCGGCCCTCCAGCTGTTGGGAAACTACAACTCCCATCATGCCCACTGTTATAGATTATACAAATGCATGATGGGAGTTGTAGTTTCCCAACAGCTGGAGGGCCGCCAGTTTGGGCACCTGTGCTTTAAGCTATTTTCTCCACAGCAAATGGTTTCGGTTGGGTTTAAGTGGACTATGAACATCTTAAGCAAGTCTCCACAGCACTGGTTTCTGGTTGGGGTTTTAAGTGGATTACTGGATCTATGCTTTAAGCCATGTCTCCACAGCACTGGTTTCTGGTTGGGTTTTATGTGACATGGGTCTATGCTTTTAAGCCATGTCTCCACAGCACTGGTTTCTGGTTGGGGTTTTAAGTGGACTACTGGATCTATGCTTTAAGCCATGTCTCCACGGCACTGGTTTCTGGTTGGGGTTTTAAGTGGATTACTGGATCTATGCTTTAAGCCATGTCTCCACAGCACTGGTTTCTGGTTGGATTTTTGGCAGATTCAGTGTTTAGAATCCGCTGAAAATCCAACTGTAACCAGTGTCCCATAGACCGCAATAGAAAAGCTAAGCTGTAGTCTACACAGCACAGATTTTCTACTGTCAGATTTCTAATCTGCCGGAATATAGAACATGTTTCATCTTCAGTCAGATTGCCGTACACTTCTATGTACTGGTCCGGCTGAAAACTGGCCACCTTTTTTTTTTTTTTGCGCAAACCCGCACCAAAAACCACAATACAGCGAAGTTAAAATACCGTCTGATTTCCCACAGCATTTTAACTTATGCCATGTAGACATTGCCTTAAGCTGCTTTTTTACATCTGTGACCCTAAAGCCACTGATATGCGAAATACAGCAATGTAGAGTAATTAAACTTACATTTCTTTGTTCATTGTTTGTTTCTAATTAATTGTTAAATGATTACTGTTGCCTAACAGCACTTATGGTCATAGGTGAAAATCTGACAACAAGGACAACATCTGTGAGGAGCATGCATGTTCTTCTTGTGCCTTTTTAAAATTGTCACTATTGCCAGTTTTTTTTTTAGTTATTGTCACTACAGCAATATAGTAATTTTGCTTATCTGACATGTCGGCAGTGATGTAAACTTGACTGGAAAAGTGTTTTCTTAATCAGAAATGCAGGGTTAGTTCCAGCTTATGCTTTATGGGCTTTTCTTTATCAATACAGAGTTCCAGTTTTCATTTTCTTCTGGCTATAATGCTGATTTATTACAGCCAGCCATTGCTGGATAACTTCATTTTAATGACCTCTTTCAGTTGCTAGAAGACTATTAATGGCCAGTACTTGATTCTGCTTTGTCAGCAGGCAGAAAAAGAAAAAGCGGAAGACATTTAACTTCACCTACAATTTGCTAATGCTATTGTAATTCTGACCTTTACGTTGCTTTAATACACCAGTAATGTTTGTTACTCTCATACATTGATCGTCATGTGGTCTTTTACCAAATTGAGTTTACCCATTCATTTAACAATGTGCAGTTCATTTACCATTTGCATTACTTATTAGGTTTCTCTCTTTTGTGATATTTGAAAAGTTAGAGAAAATGTTTTAAGACTTACTAAGACATGCCATTATACCCAAGTTTTTATTGTACTTTATAGTATTGCGAAGTATTTTGCAGAATATTTTTTTTGTTCAGAAATAAGTATCCACAAAAATGTATGGTGGTTGTACGTTTTGAGAGCGTTTTGTTTTCTACCCGTTATTGTCCGGTTCTAAAGGAAACATTTATAGAAGTCAGCGCCCTGAAAGTTTTAAAACAGGAATATACTTGGGGCCTTAAAAATTGTGCTGAGCAATCACAAATGAAGTGGCCCAAATGATATTAAATAATTAAAAAACTAAGATGAATACATTCTCACTGGAGCGGACAATGGTTGTATTGTGTGTACTACCACTACCTCCAGTTCCAGTGACATACCGCCATCGAATAAGGAAATTTAAATCATTTAAACTGTTTGCAAATTTTTTTTTTATAAAAAATGACAATAAAAGCATTTAATGTCAGTCAACCAAAGGACACTTATAGAAAAGACTTGGAAAGATTAGGTTTAAATTATTATAGTGACCTAAGGCCTTGTTCACATCTGTGTTTGGCATTTCATTCAGTGGAACAGATATATATCCTAAAATTAATTGATGCAGAAGGAAGTGCAATCCATTTTTGTTTTGCATTTGTTTCTATTAGAGTCAGTCTGTTTCTGTTCAAAACAGATATTCTTTATTTTTCTGCTTGAAATCTGTCTGTTTATGCACAGAAAAAATTAAAGATCCATTTTATAGATGTAAAAAAAACACAGAAAAATTAGACTTTGCTCACATCTCAATGGCAACACAAAAAGCAATTCCCAGTAGGAGGCAATAAAAGCGCCAATGCTAAGGCCATGTTCACACGGCTTAAAATGGGCCGTATTTCGGTCGTAATTACGGCCGAAGTGCCAAATTACGGGGTGAAACGGCCCATTCATTCGTAATCCACAGTTCTCATAGAGAACTTGGATTATGTCTCCCACCCGTTCCGACGAATCGCCGTGCGGGGAGATATTGACATGTCACTTTTATGCGGCGTATATGCGCCGTTTAGTAAATGATTGTCTATGGGCCGGTGAAGTGCCGGCCCCCCGCTCCCGCCCCGCCCCCGGCCACACGCCGTAACTGCGGGGCGTAATTACGTCCCGCAGTTAAGCCGTGTGAACCTAGCCTAAGAGTTTGAAATTACACAGTTGTAGACCACTGAAGAGCAATTGCTGATACACTTATCCATGAGGGGGCAGTTGCTTAGTAAAAATAAACTGTTAATGGATAAGAAATCAAGTCACACCATTGCGGGAAAAAGCCAGAGTACATAAAACAGGGGAAATTCTAATTGCAAAAATACTGATGAACAATCACCAACACGGCTAATTTCCATGAGGTGATGATTGTTAGTATTAGAATTTCATATAGATAAGGCTTACTAAGGATGCAAGTTATACAGTTAAGTGTGGTGCACTATGTTGGCTTACAACCAATTGATGACACCATTATTATTCAGTTGAGCAGATTGCCCAGCATATTCCAAGTGCCTTTCGACACCTCTTGCTCACGGGTGTTACAGGGCAAAAATACATACAAAACAATATCAAACGAGGTATTAGTTGATCTTAAAGACTCATCTGCTTGTATCAGTTGTCTATCGACTTAAATGTAAAAAAAGCAATGAAAGGTCCTTTCAGTCAGCCTACCTTTTTTTTTTTTTTTGATGTTGCTACACTATTTATTTCATTAGAAAATAAATAAATAAAAATCTGCTGGATTGGAGCTAAATAGAATAACATAAAAGATTGGCTGACCACTGATTTCAGTGGATTTTTTTGGTTTTCAATTTACTGTAATAGAACAACGGACAGCTAAGTAAAGGCTGCCTAAGGCTGCTCTCTACATAATTCAGTGTGCCTCATAGTGCTTCAATTCAGTGTGTCCTCCTGTGGGAATCTGACGGCAATCCGGCGGAAGATACAGCATGTTTTAAAATCCAGCGGTTTTCAAAGCCAAATGGAAAAAATCTGTGCTATGTAGACTAAATCATGTATTTTTTATTGCTGTCTATGCAGCACTGTCTACAATTGGATTCTGAATCTGACAAAAATCTGACGAAACAGTCTTAAACACACATCGCTACACTGCTATACACATAACGCCTATACAACATAGACATTTAAAACATAGAATATGCTTGTGGGCATGGCCTGTCATCGTGAGTGACAGTTGCCATAGAGACCAGTACACCGCAATAAGCTGTGCACTGATTTCTATTGTAAAAAAGTGATCTGAAGATCACTGATGCAAGTCCCCTATGGGGAAAAGTGAAAAATCAGTAAAACGCAAACCAAAAAAAATAAAATAAAAACACGTACGCTGCCCTTTTCCCCTTTATAAGAGGCAATTGCCCCAAAAAAGATCAAAAATAAAGTATGCATATTTGGTATCTCCGCGTGTGGAATAACCGACCCTCTACATCTGTCATTTTAATTAACCCATACATTGAATGCCGTAAAAAAAAAAAAAAAATCACAGAATTGCGTTTTTTGTTTGTTCATCCCAAAGCACATAATATGGAATAAAAAGCAATCAAAAATCTCATGTAAATGCCCAAGTGGTACCAATTAAAACTTACGTTTGTCTCACAAAGAAAAAGGACTTACACAGATCTGTATACGGAAAAACTAAAAAGTTATGGCTATCAGAAGACAGCCACAATAAAAACAGTTTTTTTTTAAAGCGCTTTAACATAAAAAAAAACTTTATAAACTGGGTATCGCCATAATCATATCGACCCACAGAGTAAAACTAACTTGTCACGGATACTGTACAGTGAGCGCTGTTAAAAAATAAAAATAGAAAACACTACTAGAATTTCTTCACCATGCCTTCCAAAAAATGGATTTAAAACCAATCAAAAATCCTTGTCCCCCCAAAAATGGTACCAATAAAAATGTCAACTCACCCTGCAAGAGACAATCTGCTATACAAAATAAAAAAGTGATGGCTGTTTGACTATGACGACATGAAAGCACAGATTTTTAAAAAACCATTTACCTGTAAAAGAATAAAACAAAAAACATAAAAAATTTTATTATTGAAATTTACCGACCCCATTGTAAATTATCCTGTCATTTATCCCGAAGGCGATGCTGTAAAAATTAAAACCAAAAAACAAGGGCGGAACTACTTTTCCCCCCCCACCCCATTTTCAGGGCCCAATGCAAAAAAAAAACTGTGAAACACCTGGAAACCCCAAAATACAATACACCCCTAATGAAATAAAATAAGGGATTTGAATCCAAAAGGGGGCGATTTCTGGAAGGTTTCCACCGTTCTGGTACTTTGGGGGCTTTGCAAATGCAACATGGCAGCCACCAAAATCTACGTTCCAAAAGCCAAATAGCGCTTCTTCCCTTGTACACCCTCCATGCGCCCAAACAGCAGTTTTCACCCAAAATAAGGGTATTGCCAAACTTGGAAGAAATTGTGTACCAAAATTTGGGGTGCATTTTTTCCAGCATTCCTTGTAAAAATGAAACCTTGTAAGCAAAAATTTTAGATTGTTGGAAAACATTTTTTTCCATTTTTCCAGCCTAATGCTAAAAAAAAAAAATTGTCAAACACCTGTGGGATTGATATAATCACTACACCCCTGGATATATTCTTTAAAGGGGTGTAGTTTCCAATATTGGGTCTTTTTAGGGGGTTTATTAAGTTTTGCCCCCTTAGGGGTTCCCAAGCCTGGAAATTTTACCTAAAAAAAATCATATTGAAAAGAGCCCCCAAACCCATAGGTGCTCCCCCTATTGAGGCTTGTGGTTGACCCAAATGCGCACTGGGGCCACATAGGGGAAATCTCTAAAAATAGCAGAATTGGGAAATCAAATTAAGTTGCTTTTTGGCACATCCTATTTCTTGTACAATGGATAAAAAAAATTAAAACTCAAAAAAAAAAAGGGGAAAATTTTTAACTCCCACTCCCCTTTTTTTGAATTTTTTGTAAATACTAAAGGGGTTAAAAACTTCCCTAAAATGTTGAAAAAACTTTGAGGGTGAATTTTTTAGATAAATCAGTTATGGGGGGGATCTAACATACAGGCCCCTCAAAGCCCATCAGAACTGGGACGGTCCCAAAAAAAAATTTAGTTGCAAATTTTTCTTAAAAAATGTGAAAAATTACTGCAAATTTCACCCCCCAAATGTTGAAAAAAAAAATAAAGACATTTAAAAAATTATGCCAAACTACAGGGGACATATGGTAGATTTTTTAAAAACTATTTTTTAAAAAATTATTGCCCCTTTCACCAGAAATTTTAGGACTTTGAAAATGAAATTTTTTTCCAAAATTTTCAAAAAAATTTTTGATTTTTTTCACAAAAAGGATTTATAAAACCGATTTCTTGTAACCAAAGCACAGTTGTCCAAAAAATTTTCTCAAAATATTTGATAGGTAAGTGTAAAAAAGTTTTTCTCACATAAAGTGACGCTTGTCAAATTTCAAAAATAGGACTGTCAGGAAGGCCAAAACTGTCTGCGGCGATAAGGGGTTAAACAAAGCCACAGAGCCCCACGGAGTGAAAACAATGTTTACCTTTGATAAGCAATCTAATCTTGTTAGAGATAAAGACTCAATCCGTCTGCCCATGGTAAAGTCATTTACTGCTCTCTGTCTAATGAGGAATAGAGATAGGAAGGTAGAGAGATATTTGTGCGCACTCACAGTAGATAAAAATCTCTTATATCCTGACCATGGCAATATCAAAACCACAATGTATTTTAAGCGCTTATTCACCTTTCCCCTACATATTGAAAGCTAATCATTATAGTGAGAACACCTCTTTAACTACTTCCTGACTCAACGGCCAACATTCTTGACCATAATACAATTTAGAAAAATTTTGTACCATTTGATACTTTTTTTAAAATTTTTTTTTGGGGGGGGGGATGACAAAAAAAACGCAGTTCTAAAGTTGGGTATTTTAAAGCTTAAAAAACCGGCAATAAATTATAAAAATTTAATTGTTTTTAAAAAAAAAAAAAAAAAAAAAAAAATTATATTTATAATATAAATATTATATATAAATTAAATAATATATATTATATAAATATTATATAAAAAGGAAAAGGGTTTTTAAAAAATTTCATTTTTTTAAAAAAAAATTTTTTATTGTAATATTTAATCTCTGGATAGTTCAATGGATTTGCAGTTATTTAAAAGGAGGATACAGTGCTGCTCACCATTATTGGCACCACTCCATTTTTTCATAGACTGTACAATATCTTCCAAAATAAATTTAACAAAGTTATATCCTCATGATTTTGTGATCAATGGTCCAAAGTAATACAACAATAAGATACTGATTTTCAACTTACATGTTGTAATTTCAAAAATAAGTACATGTACACAATAAAGCGCCCCCCCCCCAATTAAATACTTGTTGCACACCCTTTTCATTGATGCTGCCTCAAAAGTTCTTGTAGCCTCTATAAACTCTGCCTTCTTATTTGGGTATTTTCTTCCACTCTTCCTTGGCAGTTTGTTAAAGCTCTTGAATGTTTGCAGGATTCTTGTTTCCAGTAGCAAATTTCAGCTCACCCAAGATTTTTTGGGGCAGGGCCATGCTGGCCATTTAAACAGTCCCTTTTTTCTTTTTTAACCATTTTGGTACTTTTTTGGGTTGTGTTTGGGGATTGTCTTGCTGGGAACTCTGATCTTGACTTCAAAAACCCAAATTTTCTACACTGGGGGGACATTTTACTCCAAAAATTTTTGATAATTCTCGATTTTTATCATTCCTGGATACAACAAAGCTTTCATTTCCCGACGCACAAAGAACCCCACAGCATTATGGATCCGTACCATGTTTAATATTGGTAAAGGGTTTTTTTTCCCCTTTTCGCTTCATGCATTAAACGTAAACGAACCCGCTTTGCTTGCAAAAAAGCTAGATTTTTTTTAAACTGTCCACAGAACATTTGCCCAGAAGAGTTTTGGGGTTTTTTGTCTTTTTGGGCGAAGATCAGTCATTCCTTTTTAAAGTTTTTCCCCTTCAGAAAGGGTTTTTCTTTTTTGGGCCCTCACCCATAAACCCTCTTTTGGTTTAGTGGGGGCTTTTGGAACTTGTTGAAACCATGACCCCAGACGTTCAAGGTTGGCCTTTAGGCCCTTTTTTGTTTGACGTGTTTGGGTTTTTCCACTAATTTTCACAAACCCTTTAAAAAACATCATCCTTTTTCCCTTTTTCTAAACGTCCAAAGGGGGGGTTTTTTTTAACCCGGTTTTTAATGCTTGGCCAAATTCTTTTAAAAACATTGCCCATTGTTTGAAACGGGATAAACCCAAAATTCTTTTGGGTGGCCTTTAACCTTTTGTGAGTCCCCAGTGTTTGGGTAAGTTTAGCATTTTTAAAAGTCCCAGGCAGCCTTTTTCTTTACCTTATGCCAAAGGAACAGGGCCCAAAGTGGCTTTTTTAAACACTGAAGTCTGCATTCATTGGCTATTAAATGTCACATGGGCACCGACAATTTATCACAGGTGATTCTCATTTGTGATTTACCATTGGCCAATCTAAAGGCGTTTCCATACTAACAAAAGTAAAAGGGGGCCCAAAAACCCGTGGCAATCAAGCTTTAAGGGGTTTTTTTTTTGATGTTTCCCCCCATTGTTTTTTGTTTTAAATTGTTGTTTATCATTTGCTCTTTTGTATGTAACACGAGCTCTATACAAAAAATCTGTTTCACTTGATTAATTTTTTTCTGGAGATATTCCACATTAGGGAAATTCAAATTCAAGGGTGCCAATAACTTTTGAAGCAGGGCTGTTTAGAGTGTGGGAAATTAAAAGGGTAAATTCTGGGTTTTTTACATTTAATTGACCACAAGGGCTCTTTTGGATCCTGTTCTTTTTTAAAATTTTTTAAAAGGGCAAAAAGGAAAAATGTTGGGAAAATAAGGGTTTTTCCTTTTCTGATAACAACAAGGGGTGTGACAGGGTTGATATTCCCAGATGTGTTTGTAACAATAAAAATGATTTAGCTTTACTGGATAAATGATTAATACAATAGAAACTGCAGGTCAAGGTTTCTAAATATAAAATAATGCACTTGCGGAGTAGGAATTCTTTGTCTTAGTATCAGCAGTGCTGTGTTAGCCAGGACTTTAGAAAAGAAGGATTTAAGGGTCCTGACTTCTTAGGGTAAGTCCACATGACATGTCAAAATATTTGTCGGATTCTGAATCTTAAAACTGTGAAGTAAAGACTTCTGGAAAATGAGCTGAAGAGCTCCACAGTGCCCTTTTTTGGACTTAATTATCCTCAATATGAATTAATGATACTTACATCCAATAGAGGGCGCTGTGGAGCCCTTCAGCTCTTTTCCCAGAAGCCTTTACTTTATGCAAAACAGTCAGTGAGGTCTGTAAGGCGTGTAAATCCTCACACCAAACAATTTTTTGGTGGCTCTCCCCAAGGAGAGAGATTTCCCCCCTCTAAGCCACTATCGCCTCTCACCCAGCCATTCAGTAAGATCTACTCTCCATTGATGAGGGGCAAAGACTGGTTTGGCTTAAATCCTTTTTACACTGCAAGGTTTTTCTGAGTTACATGTGAATTGAGGATAATTACATCCAATAGAGGGCGCTGTAGAGCTCTTCAGCTATTTTCTTAGAAGCCTTTGCTTTATGCAATACAGTCAGTGAGGTTTGAAAGACGCATATATCCTCACACCAACCAATTTTTTGGTGACTCTCCCCAAGGAGAGATATTACCCCCTTCTTAAATCAGTGTCATCCAACGAGTATTGTTTTTTTTCCGCCTGATTTACATTCACATTCATCTCTGGGGTTTTGGACAAGGATTTGACATATACCTGTTTAGGACGTGTTTTTTTTTTTTTTTAGGATTATTGAACATGTTGCAAATTTTGTTGAAAAAAACACCAGTTTTGAAATCCTATGTCAAAAAAATCTGACTCATGTGAATTACAACTCGCATTTTCAATCGAGGTCCCTGTGTTGATATTACAGTCAGATTTTTTAAAATCTGAATCTGCGGCGATTTCCTACCGGAAATCCTTGTCGTGCAGGTGGACTCTTAGAGCTTCAGAATGAGTCACCAGTGCAACCAAGCGATAGGAAAAGGAAGCCGAAGTCTTGGCTTCATAGCTATAGTTATAACCTGCATAAAAGGAGATTGGAATCTGCCTGTAAAAAGCTCTAGTGAGACCACATCTAGATTATTGTGTTCAGTTCTGAAGGGGAGGTCAGGCATTATTTTAATTTGGGATTTTCAACTTCTTTTTTTGTGTTACCTGATGCAGTTGGTTTCACAAGGAAACTTTATATGCTTCATGCCCATCAGATTAGGGATGATTGCCCAAGTAAGATGTTTTGGATCCTTTTTGCAGTTAGCAAATCACTGTATATATAGGGTTTCCCTGCTGATATAATAGGTAGTGTTCCACCAGATTTGAAAATAGAAAAGGAGTTATTCTTTCAGAATTAGAAGGGATAAAGTTATGAGACAAATTGAGAGGTTAGAAATCGGGTTTGTAAAAAGTGTATGTATAGAGGTTAAGTGTTATACATAATAAAAGTTAAGTTTTAGTGCTTTATAGATTGTAAACTGATAGAGTTTAAGTTTGCCTATGGCAAAATAGTAAAACAGTTCTGAAGACCACTCCTACAAAAGGACATTGCCAAAGACCAGATACAAAAAAAGTAGAAGTTGGTACAAATTGAGATGAATTGGAGTAAGATCAGAAGCAATTTATATAGCTCCAATTTAACATAACTGAGAATAGATTTGTTTTAAAGTTATAAGCTCTAAATAATCCACCAAAAGTGGATACTGAGCCTCAGAAAGCCAAAAAATTACAAAACCTGAAAGAGGAATGGCTATAAAACTTAACCTTTAATATGTTTATTTAAAACAAATATTTATGCCCCCTCACAAAAAACAAAAACAGAAACACAATATATTTGCTCATTCGACCAAGGCCAAGGGACCAATGGTTTACTGCAGCCCTATAACCACCCTGAAAAGGACTGCAAGTCCCTAGCCTGACACATACAGCAGGAATAACGCCCTGATAAGGGCGATCCTGACAGGAACCTCACCCTGTTAACACTTACCCTAAACAAAAACCTATCGGTCCCATCCCAGGGATGGGACCGATAGTTTTTGTTTAGGGTAAGTGTTAACAGGGTGAGGTTCCTGTCAGGATCGCCCTTATCAGGGCGTTATTCCTGCTGTATGTGTCAGGCTAGGGACTTGCAGTCCTTTTCAGGGTGGATATAGGGCTGCAGTAAACCATTGGTCCCTTGGCCTTGGTCGAATGAGCAAATATATTGTGTTTCTGTTTTTGTTTTTTGTGAGGGGGCATAAATATTTGTTTTAAATAAACATATTAAAGGTTAAGTTTTATAGCCATTCCTCTTTCAGGTTTTGTAAAGTTATAAGCTCCCCTTAGTGATGGAGAATTCAAGAAGTCATAATTTTATTATCTAACGAGTAAGGGGAAGTATTTTGAACTTAAAATATAGTTTGAAGTGCACTATAACATGCAGACAGGGTGCAGATCTATAAAATGTGCTGTATGAGTGCCAGATTTTTGCCTTCCTATTCCAAAAACTTCCTGTCCTGTGTTTAAAAGAATTAAAGTGTTTCCTGGCACCCCTATCGGTGGTACTAGGAAAATGTGGGATCTTTGAATTATAGCTTTGCCAGTTTAAGGCACCTGGTTTCATGAGACTGCAGCAATATAAAAAAAAAATACAATGCTATAAATATGCAACAAAAACAGCTCATCCATTTAGACATGGACTCCCCAAAACCCCATGTCCAGTGGCATCTGGCAGAGATGTTAGCAGCTGATTCTTTATCCTTTTACCAGTATATGACGTTAATATGTTTTGATGTCGGTAAGGGTGTATGGAATGGGCACCTACCTGGACTTAACCTGCTCTATATACAGCAAATGCTGGCTTTTAATTGTAATTGACACCTGCTGGTATTAATGATAACTGATACCGAATGTTTAATCACTTACAATGACTGGTGCATCAAAGCTGTTAAATGGTGCAGGATGCTGTGATTGTGGGGTGCTGATAGTTGTTATGGCAGCTGGAAACCTAATGAAGGTATTCAGGCCTGTCATCTTACTGCCTCTGTTACACCCTTTTAAAGGCAGGATGTAATAAGAGAGCCATGATTGTACACTATTCTGCAATATTTTAATATAGCCTGTATTATAGTGATTTGTGCCCTCTAGGAGGATTAAAAATAAAATTAAAAAAAAAATTTGAAAACATCCATCTTTTGTGATTTGACAAATAATAAATGAAATACAATAAAAATAAGTTAAACATATTTGGTATTGCCACAGCCAAGACTGATTCAAGAAAAATATAATTATTTATCCTGCCAATTGAATGCTTTAAAAAAGTTGGTATCAGCCTTTTTCTGTCACCAAGTCACCCCTTTCTAATGCGTCCTTAATAAGATAACACAATACACTTCAATACATGGCTGTTGAAGTAGATTATGCAGCTATTCACACGTTTATATTCCTCATGGGAGCTATAAAAAAAAGACAATTGTGACAAAAATAATAAAAGTTCAAAAATATATATAAAACAATTAAAATATCAAGCCAAAAACGGCTATTTTCACATTCATCATGTACAAATTTGAAAAATGCAGCTGTCCCATTCCAAGCTTAAAAGTGAATAAAAAGAAATATACTCCTCAAAGGAACAAAAAAATAGCTAGGGCTCACCCTACAAAAAAATAAGCTCCTAAAGAGCTTCGTTGATTAAAAAATAAAAAAAGTTATGAATATGGTGACACAGGTGTGTGGTGTATTTTTTGTTTAAGGGTGGTATATGCTACCCTCAGGTGGTATATGCTACCCTCTTTGAGAACAAGATATGAGACAGGAAAAGAAACTCAGCTATGTGATATCTAGGTTTAAATGACTTGGAACAGGATTTGTGAGTAAAACACAGAGAAAATACTGATCGGACTCTTTAAGAGACCATAGGAGTTCTGCTTGTCCCATCCACATACAATGACAGGGTCAGAAGTGCTTTCAGTTTAAGGCTATGCCTGCACGGCAGCGGACAAGAAACAACCTGAAAACCAAATCCTAAAAACGTTCATAAAACGTTTTTTTTCCCACTGCCTATCAAAAAAGCTGCTGAAAAAACATGTGTTTTTTGCGTGGTTTTGCAGCATTGTTTTTGCAGAAGCTTAGATTTGCGAAGATTTGCTGCGTATCTTTGTGCCAAAAAACATCTGCCGCTTTACATGGACTCCAGTAGTAAATTTTCTGCCCTGCTCAGTCGTTTTTTTGCAACATGTTTCAAAACACGTCCAGCTAATAAAATGAGCTGAAAAAAATGTTCTGTGAAGGACGTTTTTACTTTACAAGTCTGAGACCTCTTTTCAGTCGTTTTTTGAATACGAAAAACGCTGAAAAAGTGACTTTTTTTTGTGCAGTGGAGACATAACCTAACTTTCACAAATTTTCACTGCTTTTTACTTAGAAATCCTGTTCCAAATCATATAAAACTACACTACCATTCAAAAGTTTGGGGTCACCCAGACAATTTTGTGTTTTCCCTGAAAACTCATACTTTTATTTATCAACTGAGTTGCAAGATGAATAGAAATATCGTCCAGACCTTGACAAGGTTCGACATAATGATTTTATCTGAAAAAATTTTCTGCTTCAAATTTTGCTTTCATCAAAGAATGCTCCCTTTGCAGACCTTTGGCATCCTAGCTGTTAATTTGCTGAGATAATCTGGAGAAATTTCCCCCCATGCTTCCAGAAGCCCCTCCCACAAGTTGGATTGGCTTGATGGGCACTTTTTGCGTACCATACGGTCAAGCTGCTCCCACAACAGCTCAATGGGGTTGAGATCTGGTGACAGCGCTGGCCACTCCATTACAGATAGAATACCAGCTGCCTGCTTCTTACCTAAATAGTTATTGCAGAATTTACAGGTGTGCTTTGGGTCATTGTCCCGTTGCAGGATGAAATTGGCTCCAATCAAGCGCTGTCCACAGGGTATGGCATGGTGTTTGAAAAATTGAGTGATAGTGTTCCTTATTCAAAATCCCTTTTACCTTGTACAAATCTCCCACTTTACCAGCACCAAAGCAACCCCAGACCATCACATTACCTCCACCATGCTTGACAGATGGCGTCAGGCACTTTTCCAGCATCTTTTCAGTTGTTCTGCGTCTCACAAATGTTCTTTTGTGTGATCCAAACACCCCAAACTTCGAGGTCTGTAACACTTTTTCCCAATCTTCCTCTGTCCAATGTCTGTGTTCTTTAGCCCATATTAATCTTTTCCTTTTATTAGCCAGTCTCAGATATGGCTTTTTCTTTGCCACTCTGCTTTGAAGGCCAGCATCCTGGAGTCATGTTAACTTCTTTGAAAAAAAAAAAACTGTGCTTTTCTTTCAAAAATAAGGAAATTTGTAAGTGACCACAAACATTTGAACGGTAGTGTATATATCTCAGGGCACAGCTTCTCTTCCTCTTATCACATCACGCTCTCAGATAGTGCAGCATAAATCTGACAGGTTCCCTTTAAAGTCATTTTTATTGCACGTTAAAACCATAAAAATGAAGCAATTCAAAATCCCCCCCCCTTTTTTATTCCAAATCACATACATTGTTAAAGTTTTTCAATGCATTATGTGGCATTATAAAAAGTAAACTTGACCTGCAAAAAACAAGTTATATTGATGGAAAAATAAAAAAGTTATGCTGTTTGGAAGGTGGTGATGGGAAAAAAAAACAATGACGTTAAAGCCAAAACTGGCCGTGGTGCCAAGGGTTTAATATAAGGCCTACAGATTACAACAATAAAATGTCACCCATACTAGAATTGCTGAATGGTTTTATATTTTCTGGATGAATTCAGTATTTTCAGTTAGTGCACTTTTTACGAGCCATTGAAATGGGCACCTAGAGGTCAACAAGACTTATGTGTCAGAGCGCTGCTGAAATGATTTGACATTTTCCCAGCTGAGTGTCAGGAACAGTAAGAATATTCTGTTAACATCAAATGACCTCTTTTAAGAAATGGCATCATGCGTTCTGGTGTACATATTTTCTGTCAGCCACTGTACCCTGTAAGTACTTTGATATGCTTTTATTTCTGTATAACAGAGCAACTGATTTTTCTTTTTCCAATTTCGGCATTGATCTCCAAAGCAGATAGGTGTTGCACAGATTTTAATCACTATGCACAAATGAATATTACGTTTTGAAAAAATTATATTTTGGGTAATTGTGCTGCCAATAATGATGAGTTTAGAAACAATACAATAAAGAAAAGCTCACCCACCACTGGTGGACTACATACAAAAAGTAAGGTGTGTCAGAAACCTCGTAAACTCCAATAAGTGATATAAATATTCTAGGAAGAAGGTAGTATTTACCACTGCCCGTAAAAATTCTCAAAACTATATTACAGATCTAATTAAAGTCCATAGAAAAAGCATAAAAAAATCCCACAAACTTCAACATATTTCACACCTGTTTTTAATCATGACCATATAGCTATACATTATATAAATTATTGTTCACATGATTTTGTATATTCAGTGCTTGTAAAACTGGGCAGCCGTTAGATGAATATTTCCATCACACTTCTGTTTCCAGCCTGATGCAGGGAACATAGAGGTGGCCAGTCTTCTGAAACTCTCTGTATTCTTTTCCATGGAGGTTCCAAATACAGTCAAGCACATTAGTTTGGCTTTGCTCAGCACTCTTCAAGAAGTGAAAAGCTAAAAAGTACAGCCACCTCTCCACTTCCTGCAGACAGAAGAGACAGAAATGGTATGATGGAATCAACAATTAATACAAAATCAGACAGAAAAATGCATCTGTGTTTTGTCAACTTTATTGCAGCCATTTCTGTACTGCTGAACCCTTCCCTGGGTTCACACATTTTTGCATCCTTTTTGATGCACAAAATGCAAGGTTTTTTTCATGTTTATGTTTCAAAATGCACGCTAAAAATAAGTGTCATAAGGGTAATTATCACATAAAAGCACAAAAAACACATGAAATACAATGAAGTTCCCTTTACTGAAAGAAATGCATGAAAATATGCATCAAAAGTACAAGCCAAAAAAACACATCAAATTAAAAGAAATGCATAGAAAAAGCATGGTGTTCCATGAAATAAGCCCATATTTCATTGCAATATTTTACGCGGTGTGAACATAGCCTTAGGGCTGAGTTTACACTGCACTGAGGTCCTGTTCAGAATCATCTTTTAGGTATCCTGATGGATATCCCTATTGGAAATCCCGAATGGACTCACAATGCAGTGTGAACCCAGCCTTCGCTGTGCTATCTTCAGCCAAATAACTTTATAGGTTTATGATCAGATTCATTCACTTGATTCAATTTTCATGTATTTAGTGACAGACAGGTTGGCGCCTCTTACTCTGCATGAAACATTGATCATAATATATTTCATCCCACCTCCCTCCCATGTGCTTACATATTTGCCTTTTTTCCCCTTTTATATAAACCAGTGATTGACAACAAGTTTGTAACATCACTTATTACACAGATCTTCCTCATTTTCTCTATCACTTGTTCACATTTTGATTTATTGGCCGTTGTTAATGTATTTTTTGCCTTTTTATTTGGGGTCCCCTTACTATAATCAGTGCAGTGTATTACAATTTATTTATAGTGTCCATATGCCAACAACTTGTTTTCTTTTTCCTTTTTTCAATATCACACAGTATAGTTGCCAGCAAATGCATCCAGTATTTACTTTAAGAGGACAAAGTTGTACAGTTTTAATTGGCTCTAAAATGCCAACCGTGACCACTTAATTGGCAGGAAAAAGAAACTTTTGATCTCTGCCCAGATATTTCCCAATTTGAACATGATTTCCATCTTCCGGTATTTGAATTGATTGAAATGGTAATTTCATGGTAAACCTGCAGTGTATTAATAGATTCTCTTTCCATCCTTTCCTAACAGATTTGCTAGTAACATTCACTGCTGTATTTTGTCTGACCAAATTGTATACATATATAGCATAAGGTGGACTGTTCTCAAGCTGGCAGGCCCAAAGTACATTTACCATCAGTTCCTGTTTATTACACATTGTATGCATCAAAAAAATAGAACAGAAGTGTCAGATTGATTTTTATGCAAAAGCACATCGTTAGGTTAGGGTAAAAGGCACACATTGCTTAAAACAATATGGCACTTCCTAGTGTGTAGAATTGTGTTTAACATGTGAAACTACACTGGTGACTTCATAGGGATTTAAAAAAAAACACTCTTAAAGGGGTTTTCTCGCTACAAAGATTATATCTCAGGTTATGGGTACAGTAAAATAAGCACTTTTGTAATTGGGTTGCATTACGTAAGTCACTTAGTATAGTAGATATGAGCTTTTCTGTGCATCTGTTTTCTATTTCTGCTGATGCTAGTTGGGACACGCCCCCTTTTCTGTGCTTGGCTAGTCGGGGCACGCCCCTGGATGGATTCCTCCCCTGGACACGCCTCCTGCACTGACATTTTATTTCATTCAGCCTGGTGGGATTCGCCCCCATAGAGGAACACCCAGGACACCCCCCCCCCCCCCTGCTCTGTGACTGGCTGCCTGCACACTCTGTGTATACTCCCCTCTGAGCTGTTAAAACCGAAAGTAAAACCAGCTATATGAGAGAGCTGCTGGCTGTATACTCATCTCCCAGCTCTAAGGTGAATGATCTGACTAATTACTGACTGTTAAACTCATAAATGACCTCATATAACACCGTCTTATGTCCTGTGTTCCCTCCATATAACACAATCATACAGCCTCCAGCCTGATAACAGATGGGGAGGGTGGGGGCAGTGTGCACTCCTCACGTGTTTCATCAGTTCAGGCTGTGTGTATAACTGGTTATAGCCAAGCAAGGAGCTTGTGGAGCCTGTGGAAGCTGAAGGCTCAACAGACATAAGAGAACACTGCAGGAGGCAGCAGATCTGTTCTGTCCAGACAACCTTCCCCTTCTACTGCAAATACAGAATGATGATGTCACAGCTCTTCAGTGAGGAGAGACACGCCTCCTGACAGGAGAGACTCGCCCCTGGATTACAAATTCAATCTCATAGAATTAGCTGAAGAGCACAAACACTTTAACCGATAAAACCCCTTTAATTCGCGAGTGTTTTGTTGTTTTAATTCATATTTGGTGCAGTTGATTCATGCATAAATGTGCCAAAAAAGCGCATAAAATACATCAGAGAAAAGGTCTGTAAAAATGTATGGAAAAAAACGAATGCCTTCCCTTGAAATATATATTTCTAGCACATATGTTCTGTTTATAGATTAAATAGAAGAATTTATCTATTTGGTTATTCGCTTTATTTCATTAGGAGATGAGTGACTTTGATGTGAAGGAACAATGTTGATGTGTGGAAGCTCAAACAAATGCTCTTTTATGGAGTAGATGTACCTGAGGCATGAAGAACACTGAGAAGAGCAACTGCAGGGCATTTTAGTTTCTAGGGGTTACCCTTTCAGACATGACAAGTTAAAGGTATAGTTTGTATTCTGGGCATAACGGTTTTCCCTGTTCTAGTCTTGGCTAGGGGTAGGTCATATGGCAGGGGTAGGTCTTTGTGAGGTGGCACACATAAAGCAATTCTCTACTGTATAAACTTCTCCTGTAGATCCGGAATAACTTGTATGCCTCCTTTTACAGGAATTCTCCCTTGGGTGAAACTAATAGATAATTTTGATGCCGAATATGAATACGTTACAAATGAAGGGACGGTTTTCACATTTAAAACTAACTTCAATGCCCCAAACTACAAACTGATTAACATAGACTTCAGTGATCCTGGTGAATCCAACTGGAAAGAACTGGTGCCAGAGCATCAAAAGGATGTTCTAGGTAAGTGTATGCTTAATCAACTGTACCTTTCTATCATTAAGAAAATTAAGCAATTTTTTCCCCCTCTCCACAGATTTTATTTTGTATTCACTATTCATTTATGTAGTGCATTTATATGCCACAGCATTGTACAGAGATTGTCATTATTCACATTGGTCCCTGTCCCCATCTGGGTTTACAGTCTGAATAACCTATCAGTATGTTTTTTGGAGTACCTGGAAGAAACCCACACAAACAAAGGGAGAACATAGAAGCTCCTTGCAGATGTTTTTCTTGGCTGAAATTGAACCCAGTTCTGCAAGTTTACAGTGCTAACCACTCAGCCACCATGCTGTCCCTGATGTATTCTGTTCCTATTTTATGTGGAAGGCATAGTCGAGTACTGGCCATGTCATATTGTGGCTACATGCTGCTTGTAGACCAGTGTAACCTGTAAGGAAAGGCTTCTTGAAATAATTGATGATTATCTAATGTTTTTGGTTGACTTCATACTGCATATTCATGTGAAACCATAGATCAAATATGCTTTTGGTTATTTAATGTTATATCATGATTAATGTCTTTATTTTAGTGACTCTAAAAATTGTGTGCTCTCTTGTGTGGGCCCATGTCTGAATTTTGCAATAGATTTGTTCTATTGTACCCACCCTCTTTCTTGACTGAAAGGGGTTGTCTCACCATGCTGTTTCACAGAGCCACAGCCAGATTCATGAAAAAACTTTGAGACTCTCGGTTCACATATTTTGATCAAGAGATGTTTAAGCTGCCCACGACTTTCAACGTGATCTCAAAATCGGGCAGTCCTATCCTATCTTTACCTCTCAATCGAGCCAGATTCAGGCTCATACTTCCTGGTTAGACACTGGGTGGGTCTACATTAGTGATTGGCATATCAGCTCTGCTATTCCTAGCTCAGCTTGTGACACGTGACTGCTGAAGGTTTATAAATTGTAGTGCACAAGACTGCAGAGCTCTAAAGGGTTAAAGCTTGTCATTAGTTAAACAAGCTCCTGTGCTAGAGCTACAACTCAGCAGGGAGTGATATCACCGTGGTCAATAGTGCTGCTTGGAGCAGTCAGAGCAGAGGTGGTCGGTAACCTAGAGAAAGTTGTGTACACAAGCAGTACATAAAATCTCGTCTATCTCCTAAACAAAGCAAACTAAGAACAGCAGTGTATTTGGTAGTCTGCCTAAGTGTTGTGAGAAAACCCCTTTAATAAATTGATAGTGATGAAAAAGATGCTTTTTCAGTATCGTAGCTCCAATATTCTCTATTTTTATTAATCCACAGGATAAAATATCACTTTTTAAATTCACTTTTTATATATTTAGTACACAGCTCTACATTTTTGCCCTATACCAAGATGTGGACCTTTTTGGCAACATGTATGATCTAGGCGTAAAGAGGCCAGATCTAAATAGCTTTAAAGCCGTGTAGAATGTGCCAGAATGTATGGATCTGTTCTACTGCGGGTCAAAGATTTGGCACTTTCTAGTTCTACTATGACAACTCAGCTCAGGTAAACCACTTTTAACTTGGTCTGGCTGTTCCTGAGGTAACGTGACTAGTTTTTCTGTCCTCTAGTTATAAATGTGTAGACTCATAGGGTTGTGGTGTGACACTCCCCCAGAACACCCGATATCTTAGGCGCATTACAAAGTGCCTCGAGCGCCGCCAAATGCGCCTAATTTTGGAGTGCGCCTGCTCATACATCTAAAGAAAAGGTCTGCGCCAGTTTATGGGCTGAAAGGACACCAGAATACTGGCGCAGCCTCGTACATACATGTCGCCCTTTGTCTCAACATTGTTTGCACTGGCTAACCAAATGAGATTGAAGTAACATTTCATTCTTTACCTCTACAAGGAGAAAGATTACGACTTTTCAGTTAAATGCCAAAATTTTACCTTTGCATGACCCCTGGCCCTTATTGTTAAAATCAAAAAGATGAGCACTGCAACATATATGTGGCACTGCTCATTACTATTGTTATTGTAGTTGTAAAATTTAGATGCCAGCTGCTGAAATGGTGCTGTAAGGTAGCATCAAAAGCGCTTCCAAAATCAGAGTATTGACTTTGGCTTCCGAATTTCCCAGATCTTACTACAATTGAGTATCTTTGCAGTGTTCTAAATAAACCGATCCAATCTTTGGAGAACTACCTTCTAACTTACCAGAGTCAAAGGATCTGCTGCTTACATCTTGGCATCATAGGACACTTGCAGAGGTGTTGCGGAGACCATGTCTTGAAAAATCAGAGCTGTATTGGTGGTTCCAGGGGGGACGTAGACAATATTAGGCTGGCGGTATAATATTGGGGCTGATCGTTGTGTTAGTGTGTATATATACACTACTCACAAAGAGTATATCGGCTCTTGGTTAAAATTTCTGGAAAAACATAAAAATTTCTTGTAAAATTTTTCTAGATGCACCAATTGACACAATTTTTTAACTTTAGAATGCATATATTCAACTGTTCAGTGTTTTAACACTTTTTGCACAACTTGCTGATCTCTAACAAGGAGCTTAATGGTAAAATTCACAACAGGTGTTTGATCCCTGGATCACTCTTAAATTTAGAGGATTAATTTGAATTAGGATTTAAACTCCTCCTCATCATGCTGTTCACATTTTGACTCTTCCATTCTCTCTGTTGCAACCTACTGATGACACTCTGTGACACTGTAAGCTAACTGGGCATTTCCGTCCGAGAGCCTCCTGCTTGAAGCCTTACAATGGCGAGGTACTATTGATCAGCAAGTTGTGCAAAAAGTACTGAAACACTGAACAGTTGGACATGTGCATTCTAAAGTTAAGAGATGGTCTCATTTAATTAATTTAAAAAAAAAAAGTCAAGACATTTTGGGCGACCTGTCCCATTAGGGCTGCACCCTTTTTTTGGTGTATTTTGCACCAAAAAACTATTGACGCCATATTCCCAATATAAATGAACTGTCATACACCAAAACTAGGCGCATTTTATGCCAGGCATGACCATTTTTTAAATGAGCTTAAAGTAGGCGCATCAAATATTCTAGCAATGATATGCTATGTGCCTTGTTTTTGGTATACGCCCAGATTAGGCGCATTAAATATGTTATGCAAGGCATAATTACACGCCAGATTTTTGACAGGTTTATTTATTCAGGCACATTATACACTCATTTAATGCGCCTTAAAATTGGCATGGAAGCGCCTCTTTTCTGACATGTCGCCCTTTATGTTCATCCTGAAATTTCAACCAAAGGCAAATATTACTAACTTTTTGTGAGTAGTGTATACACGATATTAAACTGCCTGCTTGTGTGTGTTACAAACATACCCCTACTGGTTATCTCTTAATTTGCTTAATATTATGCTTTAAACAACCCACAAGAAATACAGTGTGGAAAATAAGTATTTCATACACTGGCGATTTTTCAAGTTTTCCCACCTACAAAGAATGGAAAAGTCTGAAATTTTTATCATAGGTATACCTCAGCTGTGAGAGACAGAATCTCAAAAAAAAAAATAAATAAAAAAATATTTTTAAATAATAAATTTTAATTTTATTGAATGAAATAAATATTTGATCACCTACCAACCAGCAGGAATTCTTGGTCCCACAGACCTGTTAGTTTTTCTTTAATAAGCCCTTCTACTCTGCAATCATTAGCTGTATTAATTGCACCTGTTTGAACTTGTTACCTGTATAAAAGACACTTGTCCACACAGTCCATCAATCACACTCCAACCTCTCCACCATTGCCAAAAACATAAAGCTGTCTAAAGACACCGAGGACAAAATTGACGAGCTGCACAAGGCCGGGATGAGTTACAGAACAATAGACAAGCAGCTTGGTGAGAAGGCAACAGCTGTTGTTGTAACTATTAGAAAATGTAAGAAACACAAGATAACTGTCAGTCTTCCTCAGTTTGGGGATCCATGCAAGATCTTGCCTTGTGGGGTAAAGATGATTCTGAGAGAGGTCAGGAATCAGCCCAGAACTACACTGAAGGACCTGGTCAATAACCTGAATAGAGCTGGGACCACAGTCTCAAATATTACCATTAGTAACACACTCTGCCGTCATGGATTAAAATCCTGCAGAGCATTTAAGGTCTCCCTGCTCACGCTAGCACATCTCCAGACCCGTTTGAAGTTTGCCAATGACCATCTGGATGATTCTGAGGAGGCATGGGAGAAGGTCATGTGGTCAGAGGAGACCAAAACAGAACTTCTTGGTGTCAACTCCACTCGTCTTGTTTGGAGGAAGAAGCAGAACAAGTACAAACCCAAGAACACCATACCGGCCGTGAAGCTTGGTGGTGGAAACCTCATACTTTAGGGGTGCTTTTCTGCAAATTGGACAGGACCCTGCACTGTATTGGAGGGAGGATGGACGGGGCCATGGATCGTGAGATTGTGGCAACCTCCTCTTTCCCTCAGTCAGAGCATTGAAGATGGATCATGGCTGGGTTTCCCAGCAGGACAGTGACCCAAAAGACACAGACTAGGCAAATAAGGAGTGGCTCCGTAAGAAGCGCCTCAAGATCCTGGAGTGACCTAGCCAGTCTCCAGACCTGAACCCAATCCAAAATCTTTGGAGGGAGCTGAAACTCAATGTAGCCCAATGACCTCCCCGAAACCTGATAGATTTGGAGAAGATCTGTATGGAGGAGTGGGCCAAAATCCCTGCTGCAGTGTGTGTACGAACTACAGGAAAAATCTGACCTATGTAATTGCAAACAAAGGTTTCTGGACCAAATATTAAGTTCTGTTTTTCTATTGTATCAAGTACTTATTTTGTGCAATAAAATCCAAATTAATTATTTCAACTTTTTTTTTTTTTTTTTTTTTTTTAGTTTCTCTTTCACACTTTGAAATGTATCTAAAATAAAAATGACAGACCTCTATATTCTTTGTAGCTGGGAAAACTTGCAAAATTGCCAGTGTATCAAATACTTATTTTCCCCATTGTAGAAGATACATTTTATGTGTCTAACGTTTATTGTAATATTTTAGTTATTTTGATTATTCTTGACATGCGAAGGTAATAAATATAAAAGCTGTTTTTTACTTTGTTCTGTACGTAATCCTGTCACAAGAATTAATTTTATTTAAACTATTTTTAGGAAGCAGAGCAGTAAATGGACACATGTACATAATATCTAGCATGTATTTCATGTGTGTTGCTAAATACTACACTATACTTAAAATGTATCAATAATGAATTTGTATGCAGAACAAAATTTCCATTACACTTCAAAAGCTACACAAGATGTTCCAATTAGCAAAGAAGAATCAGGGTAATTGCTTTCTGAATGCAAATGTGTTTCAAGTTCAATCTTTTAGGTTAAGATATCAAATTACAAGCATTAAACCTATCCACCAATCAATCATTTAAAGTCCATGAACTTTACCCACAGTCTGAAATCTTTTCACCAGGATTAAAAATAGTTTTTGCTTGGACTAAGGCTCTATCTACAAGTTCAGAACCGTTTTTGGTAGATCTATAAGATTAGACTAGTTGATAGTGCAAACTGTAGCACAGTTTTTCAGGTCAAAATGATGGACACTACAAGGAAAGCCAACAGACTCCGTTATAAGTTAGTGGGGTCTTTCAGGCACTGTTGATGATCATTATTTAACTAATGTGGCAGTGCCGTTCATAGTTACATGGTTTGTAAGGTTGAAAAAAGACATTCGTCCAGTTCACCCTATTATTTTAATCTTTATTTTTATTGCGACTATATATTCCGCTGCACTCTTTACAGTTTAAGCCTATTGGTTTATATTGTTGTTCTAGAGAGAGGCAAAAACCCCATTGAGGTAGAAGCCAATTGTCCTTATTCTAGGGAAAAAATTATAACGTGTGATATTATTACACTCTAGAAATGCAGAACCTTTTTGAACTCTGTTAGTGAATTCACCATGTCAAGTTCCTCTGGCAGAGAGTTCCACAATCCCACTGCTCTTACAGTAAGGAATCCCTTTCTATGTAGAAACAGTCTTTCCTCCAGATGTAGCAGATGCCCTCTTGTTCAAGATACAATCCTGGGTATAAATAGATGAGTGAGATCTCTATGTTGATCTGTTGATATATTTCTACATATTTTTATGTCACCCCAAAGCCATCTTTTCTCTAAACTAAACAGCCCTAATTTTGTTAATCTTTCTGGGTATTGTAGTCCACCCAGTCCTTTCATTATCTTCATTGCCAGTTTTTGAACCTGTTGAAACTCCAGCAATCCAATGTTACGAAAATTAAAACATCGTAGAGTAACAACAATTCTGCTTAAGCGTTTAAAACAGAATGTGTTTTTAGTCATAGAAGATGTGTTCTTAGTCTCTTAGAACAGTTTGGCATTGTCCACTCGCTTCTGTCAGTCATTGTGTGCAGACACCCAGAAATCTGGAATGGTGACACCTACCTGATTGAGTAATACATTCAGTAATAGATTTCTAGAAGTATTAACAAGGGAACAACACAAGACAGTAACAGTATAAGAGAAAATTCCCCAGAATTTCTATTTCATAAGGAACACAAGTATTTACTAAAACAAACATATCAGGAGATGTTACAAGTCATGTAGGTGCTCCTCCTATGCTGAGGCTTGTGGTTGAGAAAAAAAAACGCACTAGGGCTACAGATGGGATATCTCTAAAAATGGAAGAATCTGGGGAATTAAGTTGCATTTCCCTGATTACATCTACCGTGTTTCTGTGAATAATGGGTAAAAACTGAAAGTCTGGGAAAAAAAAGTAAAATTTTGAAATTTCACCTCTGTCACAGTCCGTGCCACGTTCCTGTCCTTACGCTGCGGCCTCTGCTGCGAACTGCAGTTGTACCTATGTCCCTATCGCAGATCTGGTTCCTGTTGCAGTGTCGCTGTGAGCGCTCCTATAGCCGCTGCTTACTCACCTGTCATTGCTGTGCGGCTTTCTCTTGCTGGCCATGCTGCTCCTCCATCTTGGCTGTTGCCCTATTCCTTGTAGCTCTATAGAGGGCGGCGGCCACATCTTCCCTTTCTTTATTCCCACAGTGTGCAGCGGGGTTGGGCTTCCTCTGCCAATCCCCTTCCACCTGTGGGTTTATAAGCCTGCTCCTCTCAACCCTCCCTGCCTGATCCTTGTTGTCATGTTGTCTCTTGGTGTAGTCTATTGTGCCTGTGTCTTGTCTTCTTGTTTGTGTCCTTGTGGTATCCTCTATGTTTGGTTAGTCTCCATGTTTCTGTCTGCACCTTTGTCTGTGAGCTTCTTTGCCATGTTAATGCCTTAGTTCCTAGCTTGTTTCTGCTGTCCTTGTTTCCATGTCTGTGAGTTTTCTTGCCTTGTTCTCTGCCTGTGTTTGTGCCCTGGTCATGCCTTGTTCCCTTGCCTGAGTCCTAGCCTTAGTCTCTGATCTTATTCTGGGTGTTGTTTCCAGTCAGTCCGTTTTGTTCTTTGGCTTCTGTTTAACCTTGCTGTTTGGCATCCGTTTAGTCCTGTCTGTCTGTTTGTTCTGTACCTGCACATATTTACTTCTAGTCTGCTTTGTCTCTGTTCCTATTCTGTTGGTGCCTTGCCTTGGCACTTCTGGCCTTCCTGGTCAGCTGCCGGGGACTGCTCTGGGATGGCGCCTGGTGGCTGTTGGGGTCAGTCAACCTTATCACCAAAGGCTCTGTGAAGATGCACATACCCGATGGCCACTTGGTTACGCCCCCTCGGAGCAAGCCCGGCAGTGGTCCAGTGGGTACACTGCCCGCTTTACCCGTTCATTCTGTTACAACCTCCACTTTACTTTAATTTCTGTGAAATACCTAAAGGGTTAACAAACTTCCTAAACACTGTTGTAACTACTTTAAGGGATGTAGTTTCTTAGATGAAGTCATTTATGGGGGTATTTAACATGCAGAACCCTCAAAGCCACGTCAGAACTGGACTGGTCTCCCCCAAAAAAATGTATTTTGCATATTTTCTTGAAAATGTGAAAGATGGCTACTAAATTTCTAAGGCCCATAATGTTGTAAAAAAAAAAAAAAAAAAAACATTTAAAAATACAACCTACAGTGGACATATGGTAGTTGCTAGTTAGAAAGTATTTTGAGAGGAGTAAGTGTCTGTTTTACACACAGAAATTTTTGAAGTTTGAAAATGTCATATTTTTCAAGATATTTTTTCATAAATTAAACTTGTTTGGACCAAAATTTCTTACTAACTTATTGCACAAAGTGTAACGAGGAAACAATCTCGGAATCAAATGAATAGGTAAAAGTGGCAAAAAGTTGTTCTCGCATAAAGCGACAAATGTCATATTTAAAAAATGGGGCTCTGTCAGACAGACCAAAACTGGCTGCAGTTGTCAGGGGTTAAGGAATGTCCTTGGAGAGTCACTTCTGCATCAACTGTACATTTATAGCATAGGGTCAAGTGGTTAAAGATACAGTGCTGAGATGATGTTAGTCATAAATTGTGACAACTTTTGTTATCTGCAATTTCTTGGTCATATCGGCAATCGTTTTGGAGCCTTGCTGTCCATAGATTATATGTGATACTTTAGCTTGACTCCATTAACTCCCATGGAACTGAATGGCAATACCAGACACAACCAAAAGATAGGTGTGACACGGTTTCTGGAAGAAAGCAGTCATGTTTTTCTTGAACAGTCTCTTCAACTCACGTGAGATATGCAGGTTGCATCTTATGTACACCAGTCCTTACATGTATGCCAAATTTTCATTGGTAAATCATATTTCAGTGTAAACTTGTACACATATTTGTATATCATATATATTTCTTGTGACAAAGGGTAGATGATCACAGGGTATGACCACCTATTATGGCCGATAGAGAACAAGTGATTTGATGTTATATGAGCCCTCATTTTCCCTTTCGGTCTCCCGGGTACTGGGGAGGGCCAAAAAACAGAAGCCACATATAAGGCTAGATTCACATCTTTGTCAGAGGTTCCAATCAGAACCTCTGTGCCAGAGGTGAAAAATGGGAGCCATGGGATCCGTTCTCAACAGACTCCTAGGGCACACGATGGAGCCGCTTAATTGCATCTGCTGTCTGCCAGGGTGTCCATAGTTGAGACGGAAAAAATGGCCCATGTTGTGTTGGGTGCTGTGGGTGTCCATTGTAAACGGATCCCATGGCTCCCGTTTTTCACATCTGCGACAGAGGTTCTGAACAGAACTTCTGACACGGATATGAACCAGGCCTAACTTTTGCTCTGTGAAGCATCTTACCCTTATATGCTACCCCTAATGCTGGAGTTACACGGTGTATTTTGCATTAGTATTTGTAAACCAAAACCAGGACTGAAACCTATTAAGTGAAAAAGTAAAATGGAAAGATTTGTGCCGCCTCTGTGTTTTGGACCCGTTCCTGGTATTGGCTTAAAATACTGATATGGTGCATGTGTTTTAAAAAAAAACAAAAAAAAAAACCTGTGTGAATGCTGCCTAAGTAGCGGACATACTGTATGGTGAAGAGTATAGTTTACTGGCAGACTGATCCCATAAAATATTTAGCATTTTGGACAATAGTCTTTGGGTGCAGAGATGATACCTCTACATTTGCCATTAGTATGCCATCATGGGTTTGGTTTATTCTACAGTGTCTCTTCTATAAATATATATTTTAATTACCATGTAGAATACTGTGACACTTTTCATGGACATCTAGCAGAAATGTAAAAAGTATCCTATTTTTTTTTTTCAAATTTTTCTGCTGTGTACTGAAGGATACAACAATTTCACCTCATTACTAGCTTCGTTTCAAGGTTAATCAAGGGACTAATCATTTGTATTCTTACTATGGTGAATCAGCCTTTCCACAGCAATCAGAAACAGTTGTGGTTAATTAATTCAGCAGAGACTTGGGCTAAATTTAGTGTTCTTCAAAAATTGAGTTCACAGGAAACACTATGGTAATGTAAAGTTTTAAAATGATTACTATCTACAGTATGTGTATGTAGCTTTGCCCATAGCGTTCCTAATGTGTATCAATCACTATTGTTTAAAGCAGGGGTCTTCAAACTGTGGCCCTCCAGCTGTTGGAAAACTACAACTCCCATCATGCCCACTGTTATAGATTCTAGAAATACATGATGGAAGTTGTAGTTTCCCAACAGCTGGAGGGCCACAGTTTGAAGACCCCTGCTTTAAAGAGAATCTGTCAGAAAATGAGTCCCTCGACTGTACATAAGACATGAAAAACTTTAATAACTTATAATATGCATTATTGCTTGAAGTAACATGCTGAAGGCCAAAGGCTGCTCGGCAAAAGGATTCTGATGTCTCATATATGGAACGCCGTCTCTGAATAAAAAGTGGCATGGATGTATTTGGTGGTACAGATGGTGCATTACATGTAGTTGTGCTGCAGTATTTTCCATACGTCTGAGAACCACATGTGAGGTTTCACCATCAGTACAGATAAAGCAGGTAGTAAAACCTACATTAACTTTATCATGTAGTTGTCTGTCATGCAGAGCATAGTGTGCCACAACTGCTATGTGAAGAGGCACCAAATGTCTCCTTGATACACCTGGCAGAAATCAGAAAGGTTCAGTTAATATTCACTACGCTTGGAGTCTGCTTTAATGTTTGCGGTAGGGCCTTTCATTAGTTGCTCCTTGTAGGTGTCCTACCATATTCACAATCAAAACTTTTTGCCCTAAGGATCCAAAAGAAAAGATAAAAAATATAAAAAAAATGACTTACTTTATTCATCCCTCCATTATCGGTTTATGTGCTAATTTGTGATTTTACAGTGCTGTACGTAGCCTCCCTTTTCTGCTGTAGAGCAGCAGCACTTTCTGTTTGAAAGCTGTTTCTTGTTGCTCTGAGTAAAGCTACAAGTCCCAGGATTCTTTGATCTGCTTTGTTAATTTCCTACTATTCCATCTGCGCATATCCCATTTTTTTTATCATGTTGAAAGCTTTAGGAGACAGGACTGAAGGACTGTGGCTTTAAAAGCTGCCCTTGAAAAAAACATCTCTGTTTGCCTACCTGATCTCCAGGGTTTGGCAAAAAGCGGTTTGCTGCTGGTCCAAAGAAACTGACCTACTGAGCTTCATGTCATTGAATAGCTGATGTAGAAATGCAGAAAGGCTGAAATAAATCTAATGAAAGAGCATTACAAATGTGCCAAACTGTTGAAGAGCGATTTATGCATTTTTTTTTTTATTGGACAACCTCTTTAAGTTACAGATAATTCAGTGCATGGGTACTGGCATGGCTACTGAAACTAAAGACCGCTGCAGTTTTGATATGCCCATACATTATTCAAGACCGTCACCTGAAAGGATCACTGTGTAGTTTTAGATATTATATTCAGTATTAAGGGCGGTGCTCTCTGATATATAGCGTTATATGGTTTGGTGCTGAATTTCTGGGTAAAAAGTAAAGTAAATCTATGAGAGTGAAACTGAAAGGTCTGTTGACCCAACCCACTTACAGTGATTGACAGTTTTGATCTGTACACACACGGATACAGGGAAAGCTGTCAATCACTTTGTGGACGGGGTAAGCAGGACTTCTATTCTCTTTTAAGGAGTCTGGTCAGGGTTTTATCTACTTTTACTCAGAAATCCTTCTTTAAAGGGGTTGTCTTGCTACAGCATTTGGCAACCTTTTCTGCCGGTTGCCAAACAGAGATTCAGAAATGGAGGGGCGTGTTTCTCCTCCCAGCTGGGAGTATCTTCACTCTCTGCAGACACGGAGCGTGATGATTCAGTTTGTGTGAGCAGGGGGAAGGGAGAGGTTCTTAGCTGTCCAAGACTAAGGCTATGTACACATCAAATGACAAAATGTCGTCCAAAATACGATGACATTTTGACATTGCTGGTTTTCAGATTTGCTGTCAGCTCGTACAATTGAATGTACAAGAATCCGACGGCAATCCAGCAGAATTCCGCGGGATATGCAACATGTTGCGTTTTCTGCCAGATTTTAAACGCGACAGAAAAAAAAAATGTGATGTATAGACTACAGCACGGGTTTTTCATTGCTGTCTATGCAGCACAGTGTACCATCGGATTTTTGGCAAATTCACAATACTGAAGCCGCCAAAAATCTAATGGTATTCTTATAACTGTTTTCCATGGGGCTGCACAGATCAGTAAAATGGCTCTCCTACAAAACTATACGCTTTATATGTTTGTGTTTTACACATTTTCTTTCTCTCTCTCTCACGCAGTTCTGTGTTACATGGGACTGTGCAGGTGTGTTTTACATGGATTGTGCAGCTCTCCCACAAAACAGTTGTGTATGAGACTGCACAATTGTGTTTTATGTGGGACTGCACACTAAAATTCCCCATATAGGACTGCATCTCTCCGTCCCAGCACAGCATCCGGTCTCTCTCTCTCTCTGTCCCAGCACAGCATCGGGTCTCTCTCTCTGTCCCAGGACACCATCGGGTCTCTCTCTCTCTGTCCCAGCACAGCATCGGGTCTCTCTCTCTCTGTCCCAGCACAGCATCGGGTGTCTCTCTCTCGTCCCAGCACAGCATCAAGTCACACTCTCTCCGTCCCAGCACAGCATCGGATCACACTCTCTCCGTCCCAGCACAGCATCGGATCACACTCTCTCCGTCCCAGCACAGCATCGGGTCTCTCTCTCGTCCCAGCACAGCATCGGATCACACTCTCTCAGTCCCAGCACAGCATCGGCTGTCTCTGTCTCTCTCCGTCCCAGCACAGCATCGGGTGTCTCTCTCCATCCCAGCAAAGCATCGGGTGACCCTCTCTCTCTCTTTTTCCCAGCACAGCATCGGGTGTCTCTCTCTGTCTACGTCCCAGCACAGCATCGGGTGTCTCTCTCTCTCCGTCCCAGCACAGCATCGGGTCTCTCTCTCTCTGCCCCAGCACAGCATCGGGTCTCTCTCTCTCCGCCCCAGCACAGCATCGGGTCTCTCTCTCTCCGTCCCAGCACAGCTTAGGGTCTCTCTCTCTCTGTCCCAGCACAGCATCGGGTCTCTCTCTCTCTGTCCCAGCACAGCATCGGGTGTCTCTCTCTTTGTCCCAGCACAGCATCGGGTGTCTCTCTCTCTCCGTCCCAGCACAGCATCGGGTGTCTCTCTCTCTCTTTGTCCCAGCACAGCATCGGGTGTCTCTCTCTCTCCGTCCCAGCACAGCATCGGGTGTCTCTCTCTCTCCGTCCCAGCACAGCATCGGGTGTCTCTCTCTCTCCGTCCCAGCACAGCATCGGGTGTCTCTGTCTCTCTCCGTCCCAGCACAGCATCGGGTGTCTCTGTCTTCTCCGTCCCAGCACAGCATCGGGTGTCTCTCTCTCTCCGTCCCAGCACAGCATCGGGTGTCTCTGTCTCTCTCCGTCCCAGCACAGCATCGGGTGTCTCTGTCTCTCTCCGTCCCAGCACAGCATCGGGTGTCTCTCTCTCTCCGTCCCAGCACAGCATCGGGTGTCTCTCTCTCTCTTTGTCCCAGCACAGCATCGGGTGTCTCTCTCTCTCCGTCCCAGCACAGCATCGGGTGTCTCTCTCTCTCCGTCCCAGCACAGCATCGGTCTCTGCTCTCCTCCCTCTCTCTCTCTCTCTCTCTCTCTCTCTATGTCCCAGCACAACATCGGGTGTCTCTCTCTCTCTCCCCGTCCCAGCACAGCATTGGGTGTCTCTCTCTCTCTCTCACCATCTCTCTCTCTCTCTCTCTGTCCAGCACAGCATCGGGTCTCTCTCTCTCTCTCTCCATTCCAGCACAGCTTAGGGTCTCTTTCTCTCTCTCTCTGCCCCAGCACAGCATCGTTTTTCTCTCTCTCTCTGCCCCAGCACAGCATCGGGTCTCTTTAACTCTCTCTCCACTCCAGCACAGCTGAGGGCCTCCTTCTCTCTCTCGGCCCCAGCACACCATCGTGTATCTCTCTCTCTCTCACAGCCCCAGCACAGCATCGGGTCTCTCTCTCTCTCTGTCCCAGCACAGCATCGGGTCTCTCTCTCTCCGCCCCAGCACAGCATCGGGTCTCTCTCTCTCCCGTCCCAGCACAGCATTAGGGTCTCTCTCTCTCTCTGTCTCAGCCCAGCTTAGGGTCTCTCTCTCTCTCTCCGTCACAGCACAGCATCGGGTCTCTTTCTCTCTCTCTCCATACCAGCACAGCTTAGGGTCTCTCTCTCTCTCTCTCTCTGCCCCAGCACAGCATCGTTTTTCTCTCTCTCTCTCCGTCCCAGCACAGCATCGGGTCTCTCTCTCTCTCTCCGTCCCAGCACAGCATCGGGTCTCTCTCTCTCTCTCTCCCTCTCTCTCTCTCTCTCTCTCTCTCTCTGTCCCAGCACAGCATCGGGTCTCTCTCTCTCTCTCTCTGTCCCTGCACAGCATCGGGTCTCTCTCTCTCCGTCCCAGCACAGCATCGGGTCTCTCTCTCTCTCTCTCTCTCTCTCTCTCTCCATCTCTCTCTCTCTCTCTCTCTCTCTCTCTGTCCCAGCACAGCATCGGGTCTCTCTCTCTCTCTCTCTCTCTCTCTGTCCCACAAACGCAACGGGTCTCTCTCTCTCCGTCCCAGCACAGCATGGAGTGTCTCTCTCTCCCTCACCCCTGAGCTCCCTCCCTCTCTCCCTCTCTCTCTCTCCCTCTCTCTCTCTCCCTCTCTCTCTCTCTCTCTCTCTCTCTCTCTCTCTCTCTCTCTCTCTCTCTCTCTCTCTCTCTCTCTGCCTCTCTCTCTCTCTCTGCCTCTCTGCCTCTCTCTCTCTCTGCCTCTCTCTCTGCCTCTCTCTCTCTCTCTCTCTGCCTCTCTCTCTCTGTCTCTCTGCCTCTCTCTCTGTCTCTCTCTCTGTCTCTCTCTCTGTCTTTCTCTCTGTCTCTCTCTTTGTCTTTCTCTCTCTCTCTGTCTCTCTCTCTGTCTTTCTCTCTGTCTCTCTCTCTGTCTTTCTCTCTCTGTCTTTCTCTCTCTGTCTTTCTCTCTCTGTCTTTCTCTCTCTCTCTGTGTCTCTCTCTCTCTCTCTCTCTCTCTCTCTCTCTGTCCCAGCACAGCATCGGGTCTCTCTCTCTCTCTCTCTCTCTGTCCCAGCACAGCATCGGGTCTCTCTCTCTCTCTCCGTCCCAGCACAGCATCGGGTCTCTCTCTCTCTCTCTCTCTCTCTCTGTCCCAGCACAGCATCGGGTCTCTCTCTCTCTCTGTCCCAGCACAGCATCGGGTCTCTCTCCCTCTCTCTCTCTGTCTCTCTCTCCCTCTCTCTCTCTCTGTCTCTCTCTCCCTCTCTCTCTCTCTCTGTCTCTCTCTCCCTCTCTCTCTCTCTGTCTCTCTCTCTCTCTCTCTCTCTGTCTCTCTCTCCTGTACTCTCTCTCCTCTCTCTCTCTCTCTCTTTTTCTCTTTCTCTCTCTCTCTCTTTCTCTCTCTCTGTCACAGCACAGCATCAACACACTGTGTGTGCTCCCAACACTGACCTGGTCGGGACTAGACATCATACAGCAGGGCCCACTGACATATTAAGGGGCCGTTCTCATAGAGAACTATGGATTCCATCTCTACTAACAGCTCGGCGAATCCGCCGGGCGGGGAGAAAGTGACATGTTTATTGTCCCGGCGGGATACGCGCCGTGGATAATGAAAGTCTATGGGGTCGGTGGGCAGCGCCCCGCCCCTTATCCAAGCCGTAATTGCGGCCGAAATCCGTCCCGCAATTACTGCTTGAATAAGCAATGTTAACCGGCACTAAGTGGGCAGAATCCGACCTGGGCACTCACACAGTTGCTATACAGACTGAAAAGTCACCTGTTCTGTATCTGCTAAGCCGTAGCACTTTACTAATGGTATCTTTGGACAAATTTACTTCCATTTATTCTACCCACATTTTAAAATATGATGTTTGTAATGAGACAACCCCTGTAAGTCATGTAAAACTACAAATCACAGAGTTCAGCATCTCTATCACATCTTGCCCTCAGACAGGGCAGTATAACCCACCTGACAGGTTCACTTCAAGCTTGTTTATATTGGCAATAGTTTGCATGTATGCAGATATGGTTCTTACATTTTGATTATGCCTTTCTCAAACGCAGTAGCTTTTAATTGTTTTATTGCTGCATATTGCATGAAAATGTTAATGATACAGTTCAGGGTCACAGAAACTGAAATTTTTCTGAAGGTTTCCTCATAGACTCCTTTCCAAATAAAATGTATGAGGTTTTAAAAAAGAAATAGTTTTTGTAGACTTACAAACCGAATGATTTCAGAGTTGTCATGCATTTCAATTTATCCAAACTGAAGGAATACCAAATCAGCAAATGGGTAGTATATTAAATCAAAGCACCAAATGTGATTCGGTGAAACATATGTCTGATTATCAAGTATTTGGTTTTGAAATTTTGTGTAAGGTGGAATTTGTAAATTATATTTACTGTTATATAACTATAGATTGCCAATTCTTGTGTGGTTACATGTTGGAGACTGTGTTGCAGTTTTTTTTACCAGAGGGGAACAACTGCAGGCACAATGCATTTTGCAGTTTTTGCCACTTCTCACTTTCAACTGAAAGTAGCATCGTAGCAACAGCCTCGTGCTCAACCAGTGATGGCTGCCTTTCTTCATCTCACTTTGTACTGGAATAATCTTAACCGTTAAGCAAAAAAAAAAAGTCAGGCGTTGTTTCAGCCTATGCAGAAAAACAGTATACTGTATCCTGCTTCAGACACAAAAAATATGCATTTTTACTTGCATTTTAGTGCAATTTTTTTCTGTTTTTCTTTTCTCAAAAAAACCTCATTAAGAAGCCAGCCAAGAAAATCACCAGATAGAAATGCCTAGAGAATGCTGTAACTTTTGTGATTGTAACCTTAACAATGTTATAGAGGGGTCTTCCAAGACTTTTAAAAATCTCTCTACCATCTTATTCTGTGCTGAAATAGAAAATTAACCTATGCTTACCTTTACTATCACCACCATTTCAGTGCTGCCAGAGCTAAAATGTTTCAGTAAGGGATCGGGGAGGTTTGGCAACGCTGGAACAGTGGAGATGCGGAAAAGTACATATGGGTTCTCTATTTTAGCACAGTGGGAGGTGGCTGAGAGGGTTTGAAAAGTCTTGGAAAACCCCTTTAATATAGACTTTAACATAGCTGCAATGTTTGTTTGTTTTTTGCAATAACAAAAAAAGTTCTAAAAAACGCCGCCGTAAATGCTATTGGGGGGAATTTATCAAACCATTAGTGCCAATTTTTATGGCAAAAAAGGTGCAGATTATAGGGCATATCGTAGTTTCACTGTAATATGCAACTTATTGTTTTTAATGGAAAAATATAACTGTGGAGTTAAGCTTTATTCTGTGTTTCTTTGTCTTAGTGGTTTCTCTGAGACTTCAGAGTGGTCATTGAATTGCCCAGGTTTTCTGGGATCCTAGACCTCACTTTGTCTATTTTGTAGGATAAACTAACGCACAACTTGGCAAATGTGCAGTTCAGGAGTCTAAAAAAGCTTTATGACAGTCAGTGCTTCGAGTAAAGCTGGGTGACCACTAAATGGTTTCATTATAGTACTCAGAAGTATCTGCTTTAAAGAACCTTTTAAAACCGTTGTCCCATTAAAAAAATACCAGCCCATATACCTTATTAGGGGATTTCCATAGAGAGAGAGTTGCCCTGCTCAGGACCTTCCCTCTGTTAACCAGGGCAGAGACCCTCTGTTAGATGGAGGCTCTGGAACTGGTGAGCTTGAAATGTCTATGTATCACATTGATGACCATTGCTCTGAATGTCTTTCTTGAAATATTACATTTTCTCTATATGGATCAGGAGTCTCTGGTCCTGGACCCTCCACAATCTTTAGATCCCATAGGAAGCTGCTGACCTACAGTCTGTTCATATTATTATGATCACTAGATAATATCCAGAGTAACTGCCATGTGCAGCACAGACAGCAGCTAGAAAGGCTCGGAATGACTCAATAAGATCCTGGTAGGTTATCACAGGTATCTGGAGTTATGCGGACTGCATCCCACAGCTGCTGGAGGGTGTGTGGGGACGGTCCATAAAGTGAACGCCACAATCGAGGTGGTCCCAAAAACGGTCAGATAGGTTCAAGTCTGGGGAATTAGGATGCCAGAGTAGCATTTGGAAGTCTTAGTCATGCTCTTCCAACCATTGTTGGACATTTCGAGCCATGTGACGTCACATTGTCTTGCTGGAAGATTCCATCCGCCCAAGGGAAGACCATCATCATTTATATTTATTTCCTCAGAGCCCTATACACAGTAGGATTCAATGAACTGTTCTTTTAGACACACATTTGGTAGCCCTCTAGTTCATTTTGGTGCTGAGCGTCTTTACTTTAGTGTGTCGGACCTCACCTTTGTAGCCAATGTCCACCCCTCACATAAGTGGCACATGGCACTATTTCGAATAAGCAAGTTGTGTTTTACCAGTAGCTGCTTTCCGAACAGTACGAGATTAATGTATTCAGTTTGAATGGTTTCTGTAGGTGAATAACATTCTGTGCGCTCAGATGTAGCAGCATTACATAGTCCTATTTTACTGTGCAATCTCTTGATCTATTCCGTATTCATCACAATAAAAATCTCGCCCTGCAGCATTCAGGTTAGAGGGAATTCTCACAGAGAAAGAATAATGACAACAGATAAGAATTTGTGCCTTTTATTAATGACTGCTCCACACATTTGGCCTTTTGTGGTGTATTCATTTTGCTTGCGCAGATGCTATTGTAAACTTTTCATTCTTGCTCTTTCATAAATCCCAGACTAGATAAATAGATTTGATTATTCCCGACAAGGAGATTGCCCTTTATGAAACAACATCCGAATTCCTCCGTGGCACTAATATGCTTTGTACTGTAGTCCTTTAAACAGAGCAGATCCAGCATTGAATTGAGCTGAATAAAGCACCTTATGAGAACTCATTAGTGATCTCCTTTTTTCTTTTCCACTGCATTAAATATTTTAAGAAAGCAAACACTGTTCGGAAGTCTCTTGCCATGATCTAAAATGCTATTTCCAATAAAAAAATCAAATCATTTATTCTGTACTCAGCAGATGATGAAACAGCGTTAAAGGTTTTTGTAAAGTGGATAGTCAAAGAATTGTACTGCTACTTAACCTTCTAAATCTAGCCGGCCCACTCACTCAGACCTTTTAGTTGGGTTGTACCAAATGGACTTCCACATCTTTACACCCTACTTTTCTCCATAGATAGACAGGGGCCAAAAGAGTGTCCTTTTGGTCTTTGTCTAGTCATTGTACTGAGTACCCAGAAAAAAAAACTTAAGTATAGAGTAATGTGTTGGCAAATGTATTAAAGGGAACCTTTCAGGTGGTTTATGCTGCCCTGAGAGCAGGATTTGATAGAGGGAGAGAAGCTGAGCTCTGTGATTATATAGATTTATATGATTTGGAGCAGGATTTCTGAGTAAATCCTGACTGGGCCCCTTAAGAAAAAATGAGAATCCTATTTACACCCACCCACATACAGTGATTGACAGTTTTCCTTACATCAGTATATGTACAGAGCAAACTGTCAATCACTGAATGTGGGCGGGGTCAGCAATCCTTTCAGTTTTACTCTTAAGGTATGGTCACATGGCTTATTTTGGGGCGCATTTCGCCACGTATTTTGCGGCGTACTGCGCTCTAATACGAGCGATATGTGCCCCAATCATTACGGTAATCCACAGTTCTCATAGAGAACTATGGATTATGCCTCCTCACCCTGCTCATGCAATACGATCGTATTGTAAACGTGGGGAGAGAAATTACATGCTTTCGCGCCGTGAACACCTGGCGAAATTGCGGGGCGTACAACAACCAAAGCCATAGTTATCAGAAGGTTACATTATATAATAGTATGGCATAGAAACATGCAACCAAAGCGAAAGAGAAGATACATGAAGAAACTATATAATGTAAGGAAGATTAGAGGTCTGTTTATACAAAAGGATAATAAAGGGACCCAAGAAGGTAGGTAAAGAAATGACAGATGTCCAGCAGGAAAAGAACAAGAGAGAAAAGGGAAGGGTAAGGTGATAAGGGGGTCTATGAACAGTTCATGCAGCAGACGTGTATGAAGCAAAGTAGCAAAATTTATTCAAAGATGTACATACAAGTGTTAAAATATAGGTAACATACTTGTATCCTTAGTAGTCTCGTTTGTGGCGTACCGATATGCAAAGAAGCGTTGTTCAAGCAGGATATAATATGAGTCCATGCGGCTCCATGTAGCATAACAATAGCGGTTCACCAGGCTGAGCGTACCACACCTGTGGAATACGGAGTGCGACATTTCGAGAGGTAACTCCTCCCTTTCTCACGCATAAGGGGGTCTATTCCTTTAAGGCTAGGTCTACACTGCATCAGACAAAAAACGTCCAAAAGTCAACCGGTTTTTTTCCGATTCACGACTGCGGTTTTTGCGCAAAAACCGCGGTCGGTTAACTTTTTTTTGCCTTCGGCCCATACAATTGGTTGTATGGGAAACCGACGGCAAAACTCAAAAAACGCGGGCATATTATACAACATGTACAATTTATTTGTTATGTATTATAGTTGTATAATATGCTATCACCTTAAGACGAGCGGAGAAAAAAAATTACCTGTGTAGACTAATAGAAAGAAACGACCTGTAAAGTCTATGGGCTCCCTGAACGATCAATCGTTTTTTAGAATCCTAAAATCACCAAAAATACAATCTTATTTCATTGCAGTAAAGACATAGCCTAAAGCAGAGAACTCAATTAAAAATGTTACAGGTCAACCAAGTCCTGTACTCGGCAGATTTGGCAAATCTTACAAAGTACAGGGGACTTGTTAACTGCAGTAAGCTCCTCCATTCTCATAATATAATTGAGAGACTCAAGGAATGCCATAAATTGGGGATCGTGGGGAGGAGGATTTACCTATCTACTTCTAATGTATCACTATGAACTGATGTGTAGCTGCCATAACGTGCCTTCCTCCAAAAACATTGCAGCACCAGTCATTCCCAGTAAATATGAAAATAAGAACTAGTTTACTCATTGCAGCAGACATTGAGAGTTGGAGGAAACCTTTTATGACGGAGGTCAGGTGTTTTATACTATTGAGAGAGCATCTTCAAATTTTGCTCCTTCATATAACTTGAAATAGGGGATTTATTTGTGTGCAAATATTTCACCCAGTCAGAAGAAGATAAAGAATGACCCAGGTCACATTCTTACTTCCTTTTAAAAAAAAAAAAAAAAGAGTAATACAAATGCCTTAATTCTCTCTCTCTCATTATTATTGCATTTGGCAAATATAAATCATTTTGGGAATCCTAATTGACCTAAAATAGGTAAGGTTTATTCTGATTTCATGTCAAATAGTGAGAAAAACATGTATATGTATTAGTGTATGTAAACTGGTTTCAACTGTATATTTTTGTTCATCAAAAAAATGTTTTTTTTCTTCTTGGAAGGGGGGGGGGGTTTGCTTATGATAACATCTAAAATGCTAATAAATAAGTCCTCACATGAGAGTTATGTCCTAGGAACATGATTTCTGTATGCGAGAGATTTTAGTTTCCACAGTAGTGCTGCTAGATATATAGCATCCAGGAATCCATACATTAGTGCATGCTCGTGGTGTAGTATTTACACCTAGGAAGCCTATGCTTAATGTATTCAAAATCAATGCTACTACTGGTACCAGTCAAGAATCCCTTATCTTGCTTACATTGAACAATTTTTAATTGAAAAGCCCAGACGTTTATGGAATCTGTATGAAATTAGTAAGCACATGACTTGTTTCTTGTATTTCAAGAATCAATGGATGAGAGCAGCTAGGCTGGCCAAGAGTCTTTATTGTAGCCCTCAATGAACCGGACAGTAATGTTTTCTAGTGACCTTAGCTTAGGACTTGTTTCTGCCATGTTTAGAACCTAAGCCTGGTCTATGCAACTTCAAAAGACGGGTTAATAAAGATATAAGGATTGTACAACAGTGATGTGTAATGTGGCATTGTGTAACAAGAAATGAGGACATACTGTTTGGCATGTTTTTGTTTGCTATATAATTTTATCTATTTTTGTTTTCATTGTTTTTTCGATTGATGCTTAAAACATTAAATTACTTTGGTCCTTGTATGCAGTCTGAAAAAACGATGTGCCTTTCCTTAGTTTAGATTCACATAGCACTTACCATTTAGATTCACACAGTTTCATTCAAATTGGTTGTTTCATAAATGAATACACCCCACATCAAAAACTATTACATCTAATATTTTGTATGACCTCCATGATTTTTATGAACAGCACTAAAGCTAGGCATGTAATGAACAAGTTGCCGACCTATTTCTATATCTCTTTCCATTCTTCAAGAACAACCTCTCTTAGATATGGAATGGAGAGTGATGCTCAACTTGTCGCTGCCCAAAAGATGTTAGATTGGGTTCAGATCTGGTAACCTACTTGGCCACTAAATCGCTTTCACCTTGTTCAGTAGGGCCTTAGCTGTGTATTTTGGATCTCTGTCATATTGGTAATGGGCAACCAAGGGCATGGGGTGATGGCATTATAGTCTTTTAATGCAGAGAAATACTACTGGTATAATCAATGAAATATAGCTCCCCAACACCAGCAGCATTCATGCAGCCCCACATAGGGACACTGCCACCACCATGTTTCACTGTAGGCACCATGCATTTTTCTTTGTACTCCTTACCTTTGCGATGCAACTTTGAAGGCGTTAGGTTTGTTTTGGTTTTTTTTATGTGGCATGACTTTATTGATTATTATGGAATAATTACTTTATTGCACTTGTTATGGTATGTTCACACAATGTTTTGGATCTGTTTTTTTTTACCAGAAGAGAAACTGAATCTAAACTGCATCCAAATAATGTATCCAAAAACGCAGCTGCAGATGCTTTTTTGTATGCATTTTTTGTATGTGTTTTTCAATATATATACCCAGGTTGTAGTTTGAAAAGGTAGCCTCTAGTATAATATGCTAAATCGGCCCCTAGAGGTCTCATTTGATCTAGAAAAACTGTTTGAACTTTCGTAACGTAATGACCTACATTTTCACTTAGAGTGGAAAGGGGTTAAGTAGTAGTGTAAAAGGAAGCCCAGTAGATGGAGCTATAACAGCATTTTACATGTGTTTCAGAGGAAGCCCAATAGAGGGAGCTATAACAGCATTTTACATGTGTTTCAGAGGAAGCCCAATAAAGGGAGCTATAACAGCATTTTACATGTGTTTCAGAGGAAGCCCAATAGAGGGAGCTATAACAGCATTTTACATGTGTTTCTGAGGAAGCCCATTAGAGGGAGCTATAACAGCATTTTACATGCGTTTCAGAGGAAGCCCAATAGAGGGAGCAGTAACAGCATTTTACATGTGTTTTAGAGGAGGCCTAATAGAGGGCGCAATAACAGCATTTTACATGTGTTTTAGAGGAGGCCTAATAGAGGGAGCTATAACAGCATTTTACATGTGTTTAATATTATAAATCACCTTTTTTATATATATCGAATTATATAAAAGCTGGATTTTTTAGTATAGAATGGGTGTTTATAGAAATTCTACAAGTTTTTAATAATACATTTTATAAATGTTTTAGATAAATAGTTTATTATAGAATGTTGAATGGTTTTAGTATTATCCTGAAACCACTCAACATCCTATAATAAACTATTTATCTAAAACATTAATTTATTATTAAAAACTTCTATAATTTCTATAAACACCCATTCTATATTAAAAAAAATGCTTTATTTCATTCAATACATATAAAAAGGGATTTATAAGATTAAACACATGTAAAATGCTCCCTCTATTGGGCTTCCTCTGAAACACTTGGAAAATGCTGTTAGCTCCCCCTAACGTAGGTCATTAGGTTACTAAAGTTCAAACCGTTCTTCTAGATCAGTGGTTCTCAACCTTTCTAATGCCGTGACCCCGCAATACGGTTCCTCATGTTGCGTTGACCCCAAACCAAAAAATAATTTTGATGGCTACTTCAAAACTGTAATTTTGCTACATGAGTGGTTACATATATGTGACGCCTCTGAGCAGTACCTCTACATGTCACATACATATAAAGGTACCACTCACAGCCGTTACATAGATGTAACCTTATACAGGGGACTGTGAGTGGTACTTGGGGGTTTACATATATGTGACGCCTCTGAGCGGTACCACTACATGTCACATACATATAACGGTACCACTCAGAGCCGTTACATAGATATAACCTTGTCGGGGGGGAGGGGGGAGGCTGTGATTGGCACATGAGGGGTTACATATGTGACCCCCTCATGTGCCACTCACAGCCCCCCTGTGTATATCATGTGATGGCTGTGTGTGTGAGTAACAAGTAAAAACAGGTAGTTTACAAACTGGTCGCCTGCGGCTTGCGTTCCTACATCGCGCTGTCATGCTGCTTGCGATAGTGCGCGGCACCCCCACAGCCGCTCACTCACGGCTCATGAGTCCCATGCAGTACACGCCAGCCCCTCTCTGTTCCTGACGGCGCCCCCCGCAGCTCTCCGGCCGGCCGGCGACCCCTGTGTTTTGGTCGTTCGACCCCCGCCGGAGTCGCGACCCACAGGTTGAGAACCGCTGTTCTAGATCAAATGAGACCTCTAGGGGCCGATTTAGTGTATTACACTTCAAATTTTTAATCCAATGCGTTTTTCGGATGCACTTTTCGTATGAAAAGTGCATCCAAAATATACCCAAAAGTATTTTGGGCTCCAAAAGGGCACTCCATTGTTTCCTTTGGGGATTTCACTTGTGTAAAACGCAAGTAGAATTGACATTTCAATTCTTAAAATGGATCCAAAAAGCGCATAGAAAAGACGCAAGTAAACACGCATCGGTGATCAATTGTCTGAACGGAGATGCGTGTTTTACACTGAAACCAATGTAAATCAAACTGCATATTGTTAGATACGTTTTTTGGATATGTTTTGGGTCCGAAAAACGGATCTGAAAAACATTGTGTGACCATACCCTTAGAGGTATATCCCTGTACATATTTACACACACACACACCTTTCCAACAGTGCTCTCCTCCAGTGGTTACGATCCTGTGGCTCTTCACCAGTGTTTATATGTTGAAATTCTATACCTTTATGTAATGGCTGCATCTGATGACTGTTGTTAGAGCTGACTGATGTGGGACCACTGGACTGTTGGCATCTGAGTAGTAATTAATTTAATAGAGGAGTATGTGAATGTTAATTATTTCAGCTCAAAAGCAGCATCTTGAATTTATTTATTTTTAAAGCTGAAAAAAACCTGTTAATCCCAAATGACATGCCTTGAAAGTATACATGATCACGATTATGTCTGTTTTTATTTGCCTCTTATAGTGACAAGATATGAAAGTTTCTTATATCAAAATGGTCAGGTTTGCCAACATATTAAAGCAATGGTTTTGTTGCATTTTCTTTCTTAGAATGGGTATCCTGTGTTCATTCCAAGTTCCTGGTGCTTTGCTACCTCCATGATGTGAAGAATGTGTTGCAACTATATGACCTTGCCTCAGGCAGCCACCTTAAAACATTCCCTCTGGATGTCGGTAGTATTGTAGGATATAGTGGCCAGAAGAAAGACTCTGAGATCTTCTACCAGTTCACTTCATTTTTATCACCTGGTGAGTGGTTGCTCTTTTATAACACTGCGTTCAAAATAATTTTACTTATTTGCTATACAGGGTCTAATTTGTGAGGACACGGTAATGTGTATGCCGAATTTGAATGGTTAGACAACTGAGTTAAAGCAGCAGGTGGTGTTCTCCATATGCAGTAGTTAGTACCTTTTAGAAAAAAAAAATCCAAGGAAGGACAATTGGTGAACCACGGATCATGGGTCATAGAGGCTTACTGACGTGTGTCCAATCCATTTCAGGATTTAAATGATCTGCTGCAGACATCTTGAAAATCACATAATGCAGGACGCCTACAGAAGTCCTCTGCAGTCAATGTTTCAACAGATCAAAGCTGTTTTAGCAGCATCAGGTGGCCCACCTAATAGCTGATAACACAATTTTTTTTCAAATACATTTATCAGGGTTCTTGGGTGGTGGGAGGTTAAATTTCTTCTTGATGGAGAGCACCGTTAAAGAAGTTTTTTCACTTCACAAAGTGCCTTCGGATGCGAGCTCCTAGCTCGTTACAAGCTAGCCTTGAGACACAGAAGAATGGCCACTTTAAAAGATTAGTTTCTCTGTCCACTTTTCTATGGGAGTTCTGAATATAGCCAAGTGAGTCTCAAGTCTTAATCAAAATAAAGAATTAAAGCAGAATATCACTAGTACAGTAAACACAGTTGAGCTGCTATGAAAATGGAGCCTACTTGTTAAAAAAAAGGTATTGGCTAATGTTTCTGCTGTGCCACTGATAAACCGCTTCAATGTTTTTATCCAGGTTTAAGAAATAAATTTTGGGAGTTATATGGCGCTGACCTTTCTTTGAGTTGCCTTTGTAATCGGAAACTACTTCAGACTTGGGTAATTGAGTTGACTATTTTCACTTTTTTCCCAATGATAATGCCCTTAGTTTTCTTACACATTTTTAGAAGAACATCACAACGCAGAGTTGTCATTGGGAATGCTTTTTTAGCCTGTATTGTGGTCAAGTCTGTCTGTTCTTGTCCCATGAGGTTACATGCCAGTACAGTTAGGTTTTTACCTGAGTTGCTGTCACACAAACAAAAGAAAGCATTGTTGAATACTGATATTAAATACAGTTGATGTGTTACAGTAAAACTGTATTTTATTTATATCAAAATTGTCTCTAGACTAAAAGTATTTGTACATCATCTGTAAAAGTAAAATGTGACAACAGCTCAAGAGTTGTATACACCTATAACCATCGAACCACTACAAAACAATTATATACATATCCAATCTTTATTAGAAAAAATGAGAAAAATGTCAAATACATAGCATAAAAATGACAATAACACTGCAAAAAAGTGTCGACACAATTCATCACTTTTAATTATACATATAGAAACCCAAAGAGGATTGCCCACTCAGCAATTATAGCAAAAGCATATAACACATAAATACCCAACCTTAAATGGACCAAATTGTATATATAAATATGCATATAATAGTATAAATAACTGACCTTAAGTTAAATAGATAGCAGATGGCAAAAGATATAGGTGGAGGGTAGAAAAGTGTGTCCACACCATCTATACCTTCCTGCCATCTGCTATCTATTTCATTTAAGGTAAGGTATTTATATATTATATGCATATTTATATATACGTTTTGGTCCATTTAAGGTTGGGTATTTGTTTTATGTTATATGCTTTCGTATAGCTGAAGAGTGTGCAATTCCCTTTGGGTTTCTATATGTATAATTAGAAGTGGTGAATTCTGTTTTTTTGCAGTATTATTGCCATTTTTGTGCTATGTATTTTTACATTTTTGCTCATTTTTTCTAATAAAGATTGGATTTGTATATAATTGTTTTGTAGTGGTTCTATGGTTGTAGGTGTATGTTCATATGGTTTTTAGACCACCCGTCATTTGGTGTAATTGGCCCATATCTAATTAATTGTAGGTATTGTAACAGCTCGGAGATAATGTAATTCCTTAACAATTTATCCAATCAATTTTACGGGAAAGATGACAACAGGTAAAAAAAACTGTCTCTGCCAACACCATAAGAAGTGATTGACCTTCAAGATGAAATTCCAGCCCAAAGGAAATGATGCAGTGTCCTAGTGGTGGGACTATTTGACAGCAGTAGTCATATTTTCCATGAGGTTCACCATTGATCACTGTGTGTTTTAGAGTTGCACTCAGCAAATGTTAGTGGTAATAAAATAGATATATAATAGTGGTTATACTTTGGGATGTATGAATCTTTAATATTACAAAAGTGAGGCTTGAAATCTGAATAAAAATGTAAAGAAGGTACAGTAGCTGAAAGGTTTGTGTGTATAGATTAAATGGTGCCCAGTTATGTTAATGGTGACCATTCAATGGTGTTTGTTTATCCTATCTAATTTAAAACACCGTCAAACTAATAAGACAACGCTAATTGATGGATCACTTTGCATTAACTATATTTTTGAGGACAGTGTCCGGCTCTAAGTTTTTAAGATTTAACTGTGGAATGTTTTCTGTGGAAATGTTTTATTGCAATAAATTTGCCTCCAAATGCTTTTATTTTTTTCTTTAGCAGTTATATTGGTTTGTCTAATTTTCTTGTCCTATTAAACTTTGAGTAGCTTGTATGGGGAAAAAAAGTTCATCATTTAGATATAGCTGTCCAGTGTAATACCTGTTCTGTAAAGTGGTTTTCCTTTCTCAGACATTTATGACGTATCCATTTATTTGGCTGTTCTCCTATAGAACAAAATAGTAAGGGCTGTTCATGCACCTCCACCTTTCTATTCTGCACAGATGGGTTCAAGGGCCCATTCTCAACATAGATCAGGGGTTCCCAAACTCCAGTCCTCACGCCCCACCAACAGGTCATGTTTTCTGGCTTTCCTTAGCAGTGCACAAGGGATTTAATTATGCTTAATTGAACTTAATTATTGTCAGTTCATTCTGTGGGAGATCCTGAAAACATGACCTGTTGGTGGGGCGTGAGGACTGGAGTTTGGGAACCCCTGACATTGATGAAGGTCCCATATCTAGATCCTGCACCTACCAGACATTATGGAAAATCGTGGATATGCCACAAATATTTTAGATGCTAAACCCCCTTTAAATCTGGCAGATTAGGTTTATAGCCCTTATTTAATATAAAAAAAACATTCTCTGAAGTATGTGGGCAAAACAACAACCATGTTACTATGTCTACGGACAGTGCTGGGTGTAATAATAGCAGGCATCATGCATGTTAGCAAATTATTTAGCCCATTTTAGTGTAACATATTGTAGAAGAGTTGTTTCCATCTCAGACATTTTTTGGCAAACCATTAATTCTTGTCCACCTTTGGCCCCTCAGAGAGTGGAGAACAAGAGTCCACAAGTTGCAGGCATGCCCTTTGCCCTCAAATGGCGCACCAACTTGCTCCATAACAATGTTCATCTTCTTCAACAGTATGTTGTTATACCAGTCTAAACTGTAAATTGAGTGAGCTGTACAATATAAAGTGGTTTTTTTTACACCAGTATGAACCTGCGACACAAAGCCACACAATATTACGATGATCTGTATGGCTAAAGATTGGTTTTGCCTCCTTAAAACTAGATTATTCAGGGAAAATAGGTAAATATGAAAAGCTGTTTGAGCACAAGTCAAATGTTCCATATAAAATTCTACCAGTTCTGCAAATATAAGATTGTATTGACTTTGCTGTGTTCTTACCAAGCAGGTCGGTTATGTTTATGGGGCTTCAGTCGTTGTCTCTTTCGTGCGTGATCGGTAACAAATGTTTTGCCTTGTATTATGAAAAATGTAATTATTGGAACTTAGGTTTATATGGTTTACATTGATTTTAGTTTGCAAACATTGACATTGCTCAATTACTGTCTTCAGCTTGGAATCTTTATAAGGAATAATTGAGCAGTCTTTATAAAGGGCTTCATTTTCTTCTGAGTAAGTGCTTATAAATTATTCACTGCATAAATGTACCCTAGGCTGTTTTGTAGCGGTGCACAGCTTTTGTCATTCAGTACAGTCCATAGCGCTTTCAGATCTATTGTTCCCCTTATGATCTATGTGTACTCAGTTGACATTCTGGAACTCTTGTTTTAGGTATTATTTATCACTATGACCTGACCAAAGGCACACAGGAGCCCAAAGTTTTCCAAGAAGTGACTGTCAAAGGATTTAATCCGGCAGACTACCAGACAGTACAGGTGATTAAGAGTGAAAATAGCTTTATATATGTGCAGAAAATATTGTTTACTTTCTCACTTTCAGATCTTTGAATCTCCATCCACTCTGATTTGATTAATATGTGTCATGGGAAGAGGGGCTTAATCTGTCTCGATGTAGACATACAGCCGACTGCGCTGCTACTTCAATTTACTTGGACGCGCCACTCTCTCAAATCCTGACATTCCTGAGGAACACAATGTGATAATGGTTATATAACGACACCTGTCAGCTTAGAAGCCGTCTGCGAGCTAATAGATCAATGAATTAATGTCAGGGGAGGATGACTTCGGCTGTGGCTTGTAACCCATGCTAGAGTCTGCAGTAAGTGAGAAATGGTTCTGCCAGCACCTTCTCTCCGCTATGTCCGTGAATGATATTAATATGCCTGTTATGTGCATATACAGGTAGGTATAACTTCATTCCTTTCTTGAATGCTAGGTATGTTTGTTAGACTTCTGCTGCCTCAGGTGAACATTGCCTTCATCATATAAATAAAAAATTGTGCATTCAGTAAAAATCATGGTGCCATAACTCATAATCCTCATAGCTTTCTACTGTCTGCAATTTTTCCATTACAAGTGTGAGCAATTCATTAAAGGGATTGTCTCACTATAAGGATTGCTTTTTTATATTAAAGATCTTGCAAAAACAAGTCATTTTGCAATATGTGTCCATTAACCGTGTCCTACCTATTCTAAGATATCCCCTCTTGTATGGGCTGCACCAGCTCCTCAGGTCGCTATAGTTACAGACCTGTTTACTCTCTCATGATAGGCTTCCAGGACTGGTTACTATAGCTACAGACCTGGCTTCTACTGCAGCCTAGTAGAAGCCAGTAAACACACCCCTGAGTTCAAAGTGAAACCAAGAAAACAGGACTGAGCTAAGATGAATCAATGTAGTGAGACAACCCCTTTAAGACTCTATTCACATGTTCATCAGAGATTCTGCTTGGAGCTGCCATCACAGATTTCGTCAATAATGACGTTGAATGATGCACATTTTTTTCTGTTAAAATGACTATAGATAGATTATAGTCAATGAGGTCTGTCGAACACTGTATATTCCACTGTTATTTTCAGTTTTCTGTTCCTACAGCAGAACAGAAAACCAGGTATCAACAAACACTTAAAATGTGATTGCCATCTGCCACTTGTCAATGATGGCTTTTATGATTTATTTTCATCAAGCTTTTGTTGGATTTTAACTGAAATTCTTGGCTTGTTGTACTGGACTATCTTCTATTTTATAAACTAAAAATACAAGATGGCTTCAATGCTGAAAGCACCATAGGAGTCGACACTAAGGCTATGTTCACACGGTGTATTTGCAGGGCGTAATTACGCCCCGCAATTACGCCGTGTGACGCGGGGCGGGAGCGGGGGACTGAGCAGGGGGCCGGCACTTTGCCGGCCCATTGACTTGTATACGCTGCTAGTAATTCACATGTCAATTATCTCCCTGCCGGGCGGGGAGAGGAGACGTAATCCATAGTTCTCTATGAGAACTGTGAATTACCGTAATGAATGGGCCGTTTTCGGCCCGTAATTGGCGCACTTCGGCGCGTAATTATGGACCGAAATACGGCCCATTTTAAGCCGTGTGAACATGCCTTAAGCCAGCAAAAGCTCCTCAAAAATTGTCAATCAAATTTCTTTAGCTGCAGTCATACACTACCAACCGAAACACCCACTGCTGTAGAACACAATGCAGCACACATTTATATATAAGAGCAACATGTATATAATTGAATGTTGTAGCCGGAAAGTTCCTTTGAAGATTTACATATTTTGGTGATAAGAAGACTGGTCTTTCTTTACTTTGGTGGCTCCATCACTGTAATGTTGGCTTGAAGCATAATATATAGATTATACATAATTCAAAGGAACTTTCTGGCTTCAACACCCAACCAAGCAGGTTGTTAATAAATCTGTATTAAAGAGATTAGACACATGGAGTTCCTTACTTCTATGTCTCATAATAAAATGTACCCCTTTGACGTTATCTGGAGACCTTGGGATACTTATTGCATCACATATGATTTGTGATGGTGCATTGGAAGCTTGGGCGGATTGCAAATCTTTTGGGAATTTTAAAACCCTGTCTTCGTAGTATAGGTATACTGTCAGATCACTCATGTCCTAACTGTTAGCTAGAATGGTCCAAGGTATATGCGGAGTCGAAATTATTATGCAACTCATTCTACATAATTTTGGTACTATGACTCGTTCTGTTACCATGGATTTACATTTGTATAAATGCATACTGTCTATATCATTCCATTTGACTTATGGATGGCACTTCCTATTGTAACAGCTGTCTTATTTATTCAAATTTAGTAAAAATTTACAGTAAAAAAAAAAAAGTATATACATGCCCTGTCTGGTCCACATAAGCATTCAGCCTGCAATATGTCCATTTCTGAACAAAGTTGGTCTCCTATAAGTTCCCAGAAGAAGCTGTGAGGCAAATCTTTGGGTTGAGCTTGGCCGATTTTTGGCATTTCACATGGATGTTATCAAAGACTACTTTCTTATCTTTTGTATATAAAATAAAACTTCACCATTGGAAACTCAGATTGTCTGCACAATTTTTTTTTTTGTATTTTTTTTTTATATTGTACTGATGGGAGACAAACCATGTTGAGAAGTAGACATATCAGACTGAATGCTGTCTGGGTCAATATATGGGAATATATGGATTTTGATTTTGTAGCTCTTTGAAGCGTTATGCCCACAGAATAAGCTTCAAGAACATGAGTACAATAATAAACACAACTCGAAAGACTCTAGCCAACCAGTGGTTATGCCATATTAGGCTGCCTCTCGACATTCAGTAGTCATTCCCGATTTAACAGCAGGGGATCCTGTAATATGCACTCAATGCTGACAATCTCAGTAGGGAATAAGCAAAAAAATTCTATGGGTAGGCAAGTTGCTATTCCACTTCTGTCTCGTGTCACTACCGGGAACCAATGATGGCTACTGAACAGTAAAAAGTGGCCTACTGTGGCATTATCAGTGGGTAAATATAGTGTTTCTAGTTGAGTTTATTTTCTGATTTCCTGGCACTCTTGGGGCCATTAACACTTATGAATACTTGTCTCAGTGAATCTCTCATTGTACTTCTGCTCTCATAGCATGTTCAGTGGGTAATATTGTGGTCAGTGTCTACACCAGTGAGTGTTTCATTTTGTAGCGTATGACCACGTCTGAGGCAATTGGGTTGTCAACTTTTGGCGGACTCTTGCTTATTTAATTGCCACATTGAGGTATGTCTAGATCCAGCTTATGGTGTTGACACCGTGTATTTTTTAGAAAACCATACCAGGAGATGCTTTGCAACAATATGTGCGTCCTAGGTATGCTCCCTACATAACACTGGTCTGCAATAGTGGTATGCAAGACTGTGGGGGAAGGAGTGGGATCACTGGGCAGGAAGCAGAGAAAAAGAGGCAAGTGCAGTATGTGCAGTCATGTACTGTAGTTGTAAGCAAGGACCCCAGAATCAACTCCACCAGTGGTCCTTCGACACTCCGGTCCGACACAAAGTTTTAATTAACTGTCATATTGCATTAAATTTAACGAGCCTTCATTTCTTTCCTTTGGTGATGGTGTCCCCTTAAATCATCTTTTCATATTGTTGGAATCAATGATCGTAATACACAAAGAACATTTTCTTAGAGTAGATGTTGCATACGGTGGACTCCTCCTGTGTGTTTGTTGCCACTTCCAGAAGATGAATACTGTTTGTGCATGAATGGAGCCATTCATTCATTCATTTCAACATTCTAAATAAAGATAGTTTCTTTGAACTATTCAGTGTAAAGCAAGCAAATCTATAGTTTTGAGCTAGGGCCATGTTTTATGAAAAAAAATTAAACTGTATGAGCCGCTTTGTTGCATAAATATAATGCATTTTTTGCTTCGTTTCAAGATACCAGCTTATATGGAAATTGCTCTTGCAAAATGTATTGTTTTGTAGTACCTCAGATAAGTATTTCATCTGTACAGTTTTATTGAATAGGACAAAATACAGTTTTCATTATATGAACATTTCAGCTGGTCTGCATTTGTCAACTCTTACTTATGGATAAGCTCCAGTTTATTCTCCTATAACTAAGAAAACTCAGCATCAGATATGATGACTGCATTCCTGGTCACTTCTTCTGTATTTTTTCTTGGTATATTGCAGAATCAGTCATTTTAAAGGGATTTCTAACTCTTTAGGGTTGTGTTTTCATTATTTTTCTTTTAATTTTAGAGGGGATCAAAAAAATTTTTATGCTGTTTCATAGATCCAAAAAGAACGGTTCAGATCTATTTGGCCAAATATACGGGTTGTGTATAGGGTTTTTTTCAATTAACTTTAATTTTAAGGGATCTCTTCGTTTTTTGTTTTTTTTAAAAGTGTCTGCTTATTGGAATGGGTTTACAAAAGGGGGAAAAAAGGAAAAACCTGTCAAGTCGGCTTCATTTCAGCCTTGCCGATGCCATCCTGACTAGAACACAATTATTTTAAACATTTGGACAACCTCTTTAATATTATGGTTTCCATACATTTATCTGATGCTGTAGCTTTATACATTTTTTTTTTTTCAGTCGGTGTGTTAATAACTAATTAAAACAACATTACGGAAAAATGGGATATTTACTTATAAACACAGAGAAAAGGCCATACTTATGGTGAGGAGGCAAAAACCCGGTTAAAAGCCTTGTGTACTGGGAGAAATTTCAGGAAGATAAACAATAGCCAAATCGTCCATGATGGGGACAATTTAGTAAAATTGTTTGCAAAAAACTGATAAAAACAATCACATGCCTCTTCCCGAGAGAGGTGTTTTTTCCTAAATACAAAATCCCACTTAGATAAAGTTATTTGATGCAAGTCATATGGTTTCGGAAGTGATATGCTGGCTTATACCCCTGGTGGGCCCTAATTTGATTGAGTGAGTTTCCCAGCGCACTCCAAGTGCACAACACAAATTACTCAATTTCTACTAAATTGGAGCTTCAAACTTTATTGGCAACACAAATTACTGATATCTCTTGCTTCACAGTATTACAGGGTGTAACCGCATCCTGAAAAAAATATCAAACATACAGTATTAATTGATAGTTTGGCCAATCTATGCAAGCTCGCAATCCATGTCATGCGTCCTTATTGTCTTACGAGTCCTTACAATAACTTTACTAGCCATTCACAAAAAAATCGCTGAAAAATGGGACATTATTTTTTTTAAAATCACAGAAAAAAGGCTAGACTTACTGCTTATAGAGGCAAGTCAAAAATCCATTCCCGGTAGGAAGCAATAAAAGCCCCAGTGCTACATGGAAGAAGTTGCACAGGTGCAGAGTACTGATGACCAATCCTTCAAACGCCTGCTATTCATGAGGGGAGCAATTGCATACATAGTACATGCCTGCACATAAGATAAGAGCCAGTTCACATCAGCACATGCTTTTTAAGTTCTTCCCTTAGAAGTCAGTACAAACAGGTTTTGATTGATAAGAAACTTCTGTACATTCAAATTTTTTCTAACTTTCTAAGCTATTTGTATTGATAGGAAAAATACAGTACCACACAGTTTGAGGCTGTGGCTAAGAGATTTTTTATTATTATTATATTGGTCTGCCTAGTAAACTCTTAAAAAAAAGACTAGTAGTTTGTTCTTGGGTTTAAATTGATGTATTTTATCACTCGGACTACATCATTTTAATTGCAAACCTCCATATTGTGGTAATGTTCAATATGGTTGTAACAATAGCCATAGCAGTTGCTATTGGGTCCAGAGACTGTCAGGCCGATTCAAGTCCAAGAACATTATGTATTTTTGTAGGGTGAAACAAGTTGGTGGCTTTCTGCTGTCTTCAAGAACTTTGTTGGTTCTGTAATATATATGGTTCTAATATTTATACCTTTTGTTAATTACTTTTATGCTGCTGTTTTTATTTCCTGTTGTTAAGTGGTAAGATCCATCTCATTTTGCTATGAGGCCATTATAGATTCAAGTTACGTCCCTGGTGTTCACAGCAATTTTCTTTTATGTTTTTGTCCCATTAGTTAATTTATCTAGAGAATGAAAAATCATCAGAAGGTGCCTGGGTTATTTCCAGCTTACATAGTGTGAACTGACTTTAACATGGTGAAACTGAAATTGTCATCTGAGCCCTGTAAAGCTGCCAGTATGTTTGCATAACCTATTACCGCATGGCGGCTCTCAAACATTAACTGCCAGGCCACAAGTACCCCAGCCAGAAACCTGGTGTCTTTTCTTTTTCACGGATATTGTAGATTTGTCTGTCTCTGCTTGTGTGTTGGAACCTACTGTTTTCCTGGCACAAGGTCTTCCTAGAAGTCACAGATCCGTTTGTATAATGTCAATAGACTTATAGTACAAACAAATCACAGAGTGAAGGCAAACATCTATGCTTAAAAAATAACCTTTAATTATGTACTTTTTAAAAACATGGCAACAACTACAACCACTATTAATAACAAGGACTATTCTTAGTCTAGTCTGTTTAGCACACACCAGAAGCATATCCTGATAATATCACATAGAGAATCATGTTGTAATAAAAGGGCCAGCTTCAAAAATAATTGTTGGTTATTAGTTGCTAATAGGATGCCGTATACCTGAGTCGGTCTTAATTTAATTTCTTGTCATGATGAAAGTCGAGGATTTGAGGTACAGATTTTACCCTACAACCCTTATATACCCCTATTGATCACAGAGTAATCGCCCACATAAGGGCGGCCCGATGTAAGACCTTACCCTACTATTGTTATATCCCTAGTGAGATCTTTGATGCCACAGAAAAATTTCATATCCCAACGCGTTTCCCTCTATTCAGAGTCAGTAGAAAGGGTTCCTCAGGGGATAATTAATCAAAACTTCTGGGGGATCGTGATATCTCCCATCTCAGACAATTGCCAATAACCAGTATCCTCACTGGATAGTTAGACTGCCTCTGATGTACATGTCTTCCTAATAAAGTTTTTACACATATTTATATTAATAAAAGTAAAATTGCGGTGAGGGGATTTTGAAAAAGCACCCTCTTTTTGCCTCAGTCCGGCAATAAAATGGTTATTGTAAGGGTGAGTTCTCACAGTGTATAGCGGCGCGTACCTGTGCGCACCGCAATACGCCGAGTGTTTTATAAGTAATGCGCTGGCCAGCGCGTACTTCTAAAACGCTCTGTTCTGGATCACACAGAATTTCACTTTCTAAAGCCTGTCGGAGAAAACATTGGGTAATCTATGTATTGATTAGCTATGATTAGCTATGTATTGGTAATCTATTAATTACCATATTTGTGGCCCTACATGGCATATGCAAGCGCAATTACAACCCAAAATACGGCCAAAAAGACGCAGTGTGAACATACCGTAATATTTGGTGTGTCATTTTTCTGTATATGTACTATGCGAATGTAAAAAAATATGTAGAGTCATTGAGATGTGGTCATTCTCTAATACACTTGTATCAAACACAAGGCCCATGAGCCGAATCCGGCCCTCCACTTCATTTTATGTCACCTGTGTGAGTTTAGACATAGCGAGCAGTGATGAACAAGATTCAGATGTAGAATGACCATTTCTCCAGTGTATGGCAGAAGTGGTGGTGCCAACAGTACAGGCTCGTCTCGATTTGAAACTCTGGTGTGCACCTCCTCACCACTTTGTTCAGGAACTAACTGGCAGTGGTACAGCTCTGACAACCTTACCCATGCCTCTTAGCTATCCTTCAGTGGCCCTTGTAGGTAGGGCTGTGTAGTCGGCAAGCCGAAGCCCCGACTCCGACTCCTCAATTTCCCAAACCCCCGACTCCGACTCCTGACTCCCTCATACATGGCGCATTTTAAGATGATCACTTTACTGTAGTAAAAATGGTAAACATTCATGCAGTTTTTCCTCTTATGATACAATAATAAGCTATTTAGGTACAAAAGAACCCTGACAAACAAAATTGGTAAACAATGTTTTGATCTTTTGTGGGTAGAGTTTTAAAAAAAGCTGTATATTATCCAAGTCCAGTCTGCACCAACAATGGGAATGTGTAGAAAGACCTGTGAATCAGATTACTTGGTCAAGATTTCAGAGCCCAGAAGGATTCAGGCATAATTGAAAACCAAAGGTGGATTTCCCAAATACTAACAAAATAATATAAATATAAACACTTTATTTTTAGGAGGCCACTAAGCAGATTGCTAAATACTTGCAAGTCACATTTATGTATAAATAAGTAAAGATGACTGTATATAAAATTACAGTAGCCTCATGTACAAAGATTGTATTGGAGGTTGAGATATATGGAGCCTGAAAGTCACAAGTTCAAAACATTGTAACCATTTTGCTTGTCAGTGTAAAATATATTTATTGGATAAACTTTAGGACACAAAAAATTGTAAAATATGCAAAAACACTGCAGAACATTTTGTGAAGTTTCTGAATTGGTTTGAGAAATAGTATTGCCTCCATATCCTGCAAACATGACCTCACATCTCATCATCATTATTCCAGGCTAGGAAGAACGGCCTCTCAACACTAACTGGGTTGGTGGCACAGGCGGTGACCACGAGGGCAACATCTCAACATTTCTCAGGGTATAAAGGGAATTGCCTCAGCCACAGTTAGTTTTGATGATGGGTTGAACTCTTCTACTAATTTGAAAACAGATAAAAATTTTTCTGAAATCTGTTTTGCTATGGAGCAAAATCTTTTCCCCCGGAGCATCGCTTTGCCTGGCTCCATGCAATCAATTACACTCCTCATGTGATGAGGCTGAAGATATGGGAGCAGGAGCACTGGCCTGACCCAATTCCTCTTGCTCTTTGCACTACATCGAACTGACTGGACCAACTTTTGGGAGTTGGTCCATTTTATGACGACTCCGACTCCTGCAAAATAGGCACCGACTCCACGACTCCAACTCCACAGCCCTGCTTGGAGGGCAACCATAATACCACTGCGGTCCTCGGTGAAAAGGAGTATGACACCTCTGCTCTGACCTAAAACTTAATTAGTCTTAAGGAATTGTGTAGATTTTACATTGCGAAGTCTTGACGTTGCTGCTGGGTTTTTTCTTTTTATCAATGCTCCGTTTTCCTCGTTCATGCTGAGTATAAATATTTTGTACTGTTTGTGCTTCGTTGTTAGAGGAATTAAGTTGTGAAGATGAACAGACAGACAACAGAGCCACATTTACAGAAACCTTCTTTGTTTAGTCATTGTTAAAAGATGACGGAGACTAAAGATTATATCATAACTTTCTCTGTAGAAAAGAACACTAATAATAATGTGGAGTGTTTTTCTGATGCACTTGACAAGATTGTGGTGCTCCATTTCTCTATTTCTTTATACGCCCTTGTGCACACACTTGAGAATACTACTGAGGCAGTGACATATTATTGAAATTTCCTAGATTGTGGCAGAACATTTAATCAGAATCCTGTGTAATGAAGACTCGGATTGATGTCTTTTACTTTCCGGACTAATTACTGTTATAATTCATTTCTAGATTAGATAGACCACTCTTTAGGAGCACAAAACTTAAGGTGGAATCACACATACTGTTTTGAAGCCATTGCCAGGAGTGGATCATAAAGGGAACAGCGTTGTAAAGGATAGGATCATCTTCACCTTTTTTAATCTACTCTACTAGTTTTGGCTTTAAAAACTTGTGAAAATTGATGCCAATGTTAAAACACCCTCTTTCATCCTGCAGGTTTTCTACTTGTTCTTAAAACAAATAGTGTAGTAGAAATCTTTAAGCAAATGGTGCACTTGGGGCTTGTCCCCACAGCACCGGTTATTTGTCGGTTTTTCAGATGGTTTGCGGTTTTACAAACCATCTGAAAACCAACAAGCAACGCTCCCCATAGACTTCAATGGAAAAGTCGTGCAGAAGTCCCCGCTGCACGGATTTTCCGCTGGAACGGAGGAATAATTATTAAGCAAACCGAAAAATTAGAACATGATCTTACTACTTTCCACCGGTTTTTTCGGGCCCCCCCCCCCCAAGAAAAAACATGAAATGTGGGTGAGAAGGGGTGAGAGCTTGAACCCCGCAACTGCAGAACAGAAATCCCGCCCCCCCCCTCTCCCACCCCCCCGCGGTGGCCAAAAAAAAGAAAAAAAATAAATACCGGTCAGCATTTTCGACCAGTATTTGGTCTTTTTTGTGTAAATGCAGCCTTAGACTGTAAATGAAAGTTGGTAAAACTTCCTGGAAATCTGTCGGAGCATAATTACCCACTCCCCCTTAAAATTATAGAATGCTTGGCCAGGTACACCTGTGTACAAGAGAGTTGCAAGGACTTTCTTGTTCAGCCGACAGTTAATTTTGGCCTGGTGCATGGCTGATGGGGTGGGGCTTGATAGTCTTAGTATATTACTGCAGGGAGGGGGCTTCTGCTGCAGCTAGTTGTCTCAGAGTCTGATTTAGGATTGTGATATATTTCTCAGTTTTAATTGGAATATGTGTCCATATAGGATTAACAGAAAAGAGGAAATAATATATCAGCCTTCGCAAACTTTGCAATATTGCTTCATTTTTTCACTGTAGATTTATTGGGACAGTAGAAAAAAATGTGGTTGTGAAGATGGACATGGTCTTAAATCGGGTAATTGCTGGGATATATTTTACGGTAGGGTCACATGGCCGTTTTGGAGGCTTTTTGTAAAGTGGATTTTGCACTGAAGCAGCTGAATTTCAGCACGGAATCCTTTACATAATACAGTGGTCCCTTAAGATACAGTGGCTCAGAATACAATCTTTTCAGCATACGATGGTCATTCCTGGGACATTTTATGTTGGGTTTGGTTTTAATATACAATGTTCATACAGTGATCCAGCCAACTATCATGAATATCTTACTGTATTCTTAAAGTGCATGCAGTGATTGGCAGTCTAGTAGCGCCCCTCTACAGTACAGTGCAGTACTACATGTCCTGTACTGCTCTTTACATGCACCAGAATGAGCGGCTCCTTTGGGCACCAGATGAGAGCCCCATTTTCTTACTTTCTGGTACGTGTATACATGACCCAAAAAATCTCCTGTCCTTATATTAGAAAGTGATTTCCAGCTTCCAGCAGCTCTTTCTTTCTGTTAAAGCAAGTCTTGCAATATATCTGCATTAGTTAAATGCGTAGTTTTGTTTAATCTTGATTTTGTTTTATGTTGGGGGTTACATTTTGGAACCCCTGAACCAATTACCAGTTTTCCTTAGAGTTTTGGTCTCAACATACATTGGTCGTCCTGGAACCAGTTAATATTGTATGTTGAGGGACCACTGTATATGGCAGCCGAACTCCACCTCTGTAATCCGCTTAAAAACCACTTTTAAAACTGCATTCAAAACCATGTTTTTTTGGAAAAAACTGTTATGAACCTGCTCTTCAGTGGACTTTTAGTAGTCCTCAATTACCTGGGTATGCCATCCACACAAGCATGTATTCTGTAAGGCAACAAACAAACATATATATATATTTCTTGAACATCACCGTTGAAATTGCTAACATATATATATCGCTAATATGTATTGAAATTGCAAATATATATATTCTAAATTAGCAATTTCAACGGTGGTGTTCAGCAAATATATATATATATATATATATATATATATATATATATATATATATAAATATATATATATATCTCCAAATAGAAAATAAAAGGTTTGCAGCAATCACCAGTACTTCATTAAATTTTATTCCATAAAAAGAGAGCAGACAAACTGGATAGACATTACAACCTGGCCCATGGCTGATTTGCAATATATATATCCTACATGAGTACTGGAAAAGGGCCATAAAAAGGGAGACATTTCCCATGTTATAAACGTTTCTCCATTTAGTTTTTTTATGCATCTGTTGCCAACACTAAAATGCATTATCACTTGGGTGAATGTCTATGTAAAGCTGATGTAACAAGCGAAGTAGAACGGTAAAGGAACATAAACAACCTGTGCAGTTCATTTGCTGGGTTTCCCGGAGAAGTCTAATTACAGGGAGTCAAGCATTGTGCAGCATCCAGCAATCTGTTGTTCACTGCCCTCTGGGACTAGTGTTTTGAGACATTGTATTTAAGCAATGCATGAAGACTATAACCAGCTGTTATTTATTGCACAAAGTAAATAAATTTCCAGTATCCATTGTGAGTTTTTTTTAAATTATTTATAGTTTACCTTTTCTACTTTTTTTGCTGCTGAAAGCATTTTCTTCTACACCTTATATTTGTTCAAAGCATGCCTATTCAAAGTATGGGAGAACAAAGGAACGATGTTCTAATAAAACGTAATTGTATTGTGTGTTAGGAAAATATTCCAAACTATCTCCTACTCCCTAATCAATTATTACTGTGAAAGATATCATTTATTAATTACACTGCACAACAATGTTTTTAGAAAGTTATGCTGCCTTGAAAATTTGAGGTGAATATGATAAACACATTCAAGCTAAGCGGGAAATATAATTTCTGTATCATATAGAGATTTTGAGAAAAAATGGATTTTTTGGGTTAAATGTTTTTTGGTATTTAAATGTTTTCCCAAGGATTTGTCCCACTTAAAAAAAAGTGTTTTGCTGGATTTTTTTTTTGTTTCTCCATGTCCAGTGCTTCCCGTATAAGGTCCGCATTGTCAGCTAGCATTTATGGGTTTTCCCCAGCCCCTTTATAAAATCTCCAATCGTGGTTTAAAGTCATGGTGAAAAAACCTTTTACCATGTTAGTCTTTGACTGCAAACCAAAATTTGCAGGGAAGAATTCCAAAAAATGAAAGGGGTAAAATGAATTTTCCCAAAGACTTTTTTGCACTTCATTTTCTTCAAAAAACGGTTAATTAAAAAAATTTTTTGTGTTTTAAATGGTCGATAGTTTTCCCAAAAAAATTTAGCAAACACCTTGAGTAATTTCCAAACAATTTTTTTTGGGCCCCCCACAGATTTCGATGTTGTTATTCTCATGTGTGGTTTTTTGGGCCAACAAAAATGTTTTCCCCTTGGGGTATGCCCCCACGGCGTTTGCGCCGTTTGTAAACCGCTTTTCTGATGCATTTGGGGCCCATCAAAGGGGGACCCAGAGCGCTTTAACAATTAGCAGTGAGTTTATACTGCTAGCAAGAAAAACAACAGCGGCGTTACATGAGGATCCCTCTGGTGTTTGATCGCGCCTTTTGGGGCCCGTCTTTGGATGCGATCCAAGAAAGACATGCAATTTGGCTTTATTAATTTTTGGGAACATTGTTTCAAAAAATTTAAAAAACCTGCTTCCTTCTTCATTACTTTCAAAAAATTTTTTTAATCAGCCCAAGTTTTATGTAAATTGGAGGAAGAAATATAATTGCTCAGTCCACAAGTGCTTTATGTGCAACATTTTTCTGCCGGGAGTCAACTGGTTAAGGATTGCCCACTGCCTTCTACTGCAATGTGACTGAGATTTCCCTCTCTTACAGCTTCAAATCCAGGAGTGGGTCTCTCCTCCCAGTAGGCGTGTCTTCTCTCACTGTGTTTTCCCTGCAACCCCTTTAGTCATCATTCTGTTTGGCAGTGAAGGAAGAGGATATCACAGCTCTGCAGACCCCATTCATGGTCAGTTCGCATGCCGGAGAGTGTTTTCCCCCCCCCTCAAAACCCTTGTAACCCGAAAAACCTGTATTGGTTAAAAACAGTCCAAATACAGTCTAAAATGATGAAAAAGTGAGAAATGCCTTGCTTCCTTTTTACTTTTCCCGATAACAGATGGGGGAGCAGAGTAATTTTTCACTTTGTTTTTATCATTTTAGGGTGTTGTGTAGGTTATACCCGGTTTAAGGGGGTTATATGGGTTGGGGGAAATGAATCAGCAGAAGAGACTTTAGTAATGCCCCCGATTCTTCACATGGCTATAATTGAGAGGATCAAAAGGGGGTCAGGAAGCCGTTATTCAGCGCGTCAGACGAAAGCCCGTTTTATTTTCACACAGCTCAGGGGATGAAGGGGCAGGAAGCAAATCAAGCACAGGGGGCGGGGCCCAAACCCGGGCTGAACTAATTCAAGCAGCCCTCACAGCAAAAGGGGGGGTTTTGCCCGGCCCCCGGCTTCAATTTCTCTGTAGACCCCTCACAGATTTGCTATGTGATTCTAAATGATTTAGGTAATACAAACCAATTGCAAAAGTACTTATTTTTACTGTCCCCTTCATTACAGGTATGATCTTTGTAGCAAGAAAAACCCTTTAAGGCAAAATGTAATAAATAATGCAGGCATTTTATTACAGACACATGAAATAGATCTGTTAAATAGCTGGCAGTATAGCATGTTAAAATAATTAGATGAGCTCTTTGATGATATTCTCTTTTAGCTTTGCTCAGGACTTTTGCTACATGCAAGGACAAAGCAAGTACAGGTTTTCCTCAGTGTGCGGCAAGTGATCTTGAACAAGAGCAGAACACAGGCATATAGCTTTTTCTTTAGACTCTCTTGAGGTTTTCTTTGAGTATAATTAGCTCCTTGTGACTTGGAGGATTTTTTTCCACACTAAGGCATTAACAGCGTGTATATTTTACAGAAACTCTTTTAAGATTTATTGGTCTTGTTAAAAGCCAGATAAAAATTATACACTAGATCATTTTTATTTTTTTAGCTATCCATAGCTGGGGTTTTTTAATATTGTTCAGTTGTGTTTTATGATCTTAACTCAGTTTAGGGGGGATCTAGGTCTATTTGTTTAGTTGCATCTTGAAATGAATTAATTAGTGTTCTGGAAAATTCAAATAAAACCTGGTAAGTTGCATTAAACTGATCTTCATTCTTCTTATCCTTGTTATAGTAATTAGCAGAATCTGATCTTTTCAAACATGAACAGTCCCCTGATGGTTTAGAAGTTCATTATCTGTAACTGTAATAGTCGCTTTTTGTTAGCACATCGTTTTTTTTAGCACAAACTAGAGAACATTGAACTGTGGCAAAAAGTATTTAATCGTTACAATCAAAGGATGTTCAATTAGCTTTATTACTTTATAGGAAATACACAAATTTGACACGTCGCAATGTTTAATTAAAAGTTGTACATTCTGGATTTATAAAACATACCTTGAAAATAAGAATCAACTCATTTAATTAATGGATTTACTTTTCTAGATCAAATTTCCCCCCAAAAAATTAAGGAATAATCTTGTACTTTGAATTTTAAAACAGATACAGGGCCAAGTCTAATAATGCTAGTTAGTCTACAGTTAGAAGGGAAGGAGCTTTCAGACTTTACCAAGCTGTAGAACTTGACTAATTGAAGAAAAACTTGCCCCCAACAAGAAAGGATTATACAATGCTTTCAAGTACTACAAAATGTTAGTTGTTCCCAGTCAAAAATATGTGTATAATATGAAGTTTCATGACTGATAGAGGAGGAGGGTTGATGGCAATTACATTATTTTCACTCCACTGATTTAAAAAAAAAAAAAAAAAAAAAGGTTTAGTGATGATGAAAATATTTTCACAGAGCAAGGATGAAGCTTTTCTTTAGGAAGGCTTATTGACATTACATTAAAACAGTCCAGATCTCGCTCTGATTTTCTCTGGAAATGAAAAAAATAAATAAAAACATTTGTCCATGACCAGACTCCATCCTGCTTTATCTAGAAAAAAATTATTATAGTGAAGAAAAGATTACATTAATTTGAGATATGTTTTATGAAGCCAGGAGGTTCTTTTATTAAACATACATTGTTTTGTGTCATATCTGTGATTTGTGTAGTTTCCATCAAGTAGAAAATCTGGATGACTGTCATCTCACACTGGTCAAATAATTTTTCAGGAGTTGTAGAACAATCTCTCAAAGTACCAGTCTTTGGGTTGAAAATAATTTTCAGCATATATGTTATCATCTTGACATCAAAACATTTATATAGTTGACTATCCTGAATATGGCATGAATATCCAGTGACTCTCTGTATCCACAGTACGTTGTTATTAAAGAAGTTACCACAGTAAGATGGCTTCAGAAAACTGAGTAAGTTTAACCTTTTTGAGTTAATGGTGATAGTTGGTATGTTCACAGCTCTGACATAATGGTTCTGGACCAAAACAGTCTATCAACACCAACAGTAGACAACACCATCTACTAGAGCTAGCCATGCCCTGCTGGGATTATCAAATTTTTGGGGGGTTTATTTAACAAATCTATTTAAACCTTATTGACGATAAAGCCTGTATACAGTAGTGCAATGAACTTGTAAAGGGGACCTGCTCTGTGTAGATAGAAAATGAGTCTTCGAAATTATTCTCTATAGTGGGCCATCAAATAATCAGCCGAACAGGAACTTTTGGGAAGAAGCGAGGTTGAAATAAAGCGTCATTAGTACTAATTAACTAAGAATGTATACGACGTTAAGGGTAAGTTCACATGGGCAAATTTTGGCGCGCATTTCACGTCGTATTTGCGCTCTAATACAAGCGAGATGCGCGCAGAAATTATGGTAATCCACAGTTCTCATAGAGAACTATGGATTACGCCTCCTCTCCCCACTTGTACAATACGATCGTATTTTACGCGCGGAGAGATAAGTGACATGTCAATTACTTGCAGCAAATATGCGCCGTGAGTAATGACTGTCGAAGGGGCTGGCCGGCCACCGGCCCCCCTCGTGCCGCGGGAATACGTGCGTATCAGCGCGACTCCCAAACACCCGGCGTAATTGCGGCCTTACTGTACGGCCCGCAATTACGCCATGTGAACATAGCCGTAGTGTGGGCTTTTGTTAAGTGAGGATAATGTTTCATATCTTATAAAGTGGGAGTAAGCAATGTATATAAACAAACACAGACTACAATCCTTTGCTTTGCATCCTTCTAATATATGTCATACTGTTTTAAAATTAGGAGTTAAGCCATTGCTATTGAAATAGAAACATTTCCCATTATTGCTTATTATCAATTTAACAAACTGCTTGCCAGAATGCACCAATGCGAGATACGATTGAATTTGTCGAGATCTCTGTATTGAAGTCTTCTTAAAAGCCTCATATCTCATTGCTAAACCGTAATTGATCTGCTTCTGTGTACAGCAAGATAATCACTGCGACTTAACTTTTGGCTGGATCACAGGACAGCTTATATTGTATTTAGGGTAGCCGAGGTCAACAGAAGAACATCCAGTGGCAGCTCTAAATTGATTGCTGTCATGAAGCTCAATAAAAGTTTTTGCTAAGGGATTTTGTTCCTTGGATAGATTTTAGTTAAACTCTTGACAATTAGGACTGCGTTTCTGTAATAATTAGAGTTGGCCTAGTTTTCCAAGATACTATTCTGAAATTGGGTGAAAATAGAAACACACAGTTGAATCATATTATATAGCCACCTTCCTACTTTCCATGTTGCCACCCTATAGCTCATGAAGCAAGTCACATCCCATGAGCTGCCTTGATGGGTATATAGGACTAGTCGATAGGCTGTCTGCACATATCCCTTGTTGCTGTCATGGACTTATCAGAGTTGCAAGATGGGATCTTCCAGCAAAACCACGGAACATGTCACACAACTAGAAATATCTGGCACTAGTTGGAAGAGCATGACCGAGACTCCCAAGTACTATCATGGACCCATAATTTCCCAGACTTGAACTTAAAGGGGCTTTACCATGATGTAAAAACCCCTTCGCTGGCCACTTGCAGCTAGTTGTGAACCGGTGATGCATGTTAATTAGGAGGGCATCGCTTCTGGCCATTCTCCTCATTCATTTCTATGTGAGCTCCTGAACATATCCAAGTGCGCACACTCGGCAATATTCAGACTACCAGAGAAGTGAATGAGAAGGACAGCCGCATGTGCCACCCTCCTCTTTCATATTCATGACTGGCTCGCTGCAAGCAGCCAGTGTAGGGGATTTTACATCATGGTAAAATCCCTTTAATTCACAGTCCATCTAGCCACTGTCCGAGCTGCACACAGAGGTTACTATGGATGTTATGGTGGTCATAATAATGTGACTCTACGGTTTAACTCATTGTAGACTTTTTGTATTTTCAAATATTAACTGTTTTCTGATTGAGGCTCACTGTTTAGTATTCTTCATATAGTAGATGGAAAACAAGAATAGATTACTTACATTAGTAAATTAGAAATAAGGGACTGTGGTTAGTGTGTTGTAAATAGCAGGTGACCGATGCTAAACGTTGTAGCCCTGCTGTTTGTGGGAAACATGAAGTTTGATATAATTTTAAATCCAGTGTTTTTTCTTAGTTGTGTCCATTGTTATTGTGCAGCGTTGTGACTTTTCACCTACTGCTCTTACCTGTATTTGCAGATTAATTTTACATTTTCTAACATAGACCTAGTTCTAAGATCTCTTAAAGGGAATGTGTCATCAAAAATGAGTCATTGTTTAAGTCCCATTTTTATGTTAAACACTTTATTTTTAGGAATTTTTGGTTGTTTTTTAATTTTTCATTTCACTTTCAATATTTTTTTAAAATATTTCTTAAGTCTTGCAGTTTTCACTTTGGCCACTAGGCCTTGTTTGCACTGCTTTAACAGCAGTTAGAGAGATGCTGTACAGTAGCTTCATGCACGTAGAAGACTTAAGACTGACTCCCATTGACTTCTATAGGAGAGTTTTCTAGGCATGCTCTGTGACCTGGGAAGAAATCAGTTGCACGGAGGGGGAGAGGGCGAGCTGTGACCATCTCCTCTTGTGACTGGTGGTTCCTGTGTTATCTATTCACACTGGTGTCTCCTTTCAGTTTGACCCTCTTTGTGCTGAAAATTAACAGACAACTGAGAATCTTTCTGCACAGAACAGGAAGTGTCAGACTATTATTAGGCTTAGTGGCCAAAGTGAAAACTGCAGGACTTAAAGGGGATTTGCCAAGAGACCATTTAGGTAGGTCTCTCCTTAGTACAGGCAGAATGTCAACAAATCACGCTGAGTCATGAAGCTGCAGGGGAGAGGGGGGAGGGGATGAGTGAGGAGTGAGGAATCCAAGGGAGTGTCTCAAAACTTAATTGAAATAAAAAGCGGTACACGAGTGGATTTTCAATACGGCACGACACATCCTGATAGACTGCACTGTCAGGAGCCTTATCTGCTAAGATGCTAATGTAATGTAAACAAATCACGGGGCTGAAAGAGAGCAAGAGACACACACAGCCAGAGAACGAGCTGCATAAGCTGCTGCTCCTGTGACATGTTCACTGAAATAAGCAAACTATAACTTGTGGATTCTATATACAAAAGAGAACACCTATTCTACACAGCAGCTTGAAAGCTTCTTCATGTTCTCTGTCATCAGATAAAGCAGGTATCTAATAACACTACAACTAGTTTATTCTGTATACAAAAGAAAACATATTGCTACCCGGTGCCTTAAAAACTTCTGCAGCTCAGTCTCATCAGATAAGAAGCTCTCTCTGCACAAGCCTGTCCAGCTCTTGTCAGGCCGTATCTAATAGACTCTTTGAAGTAACCAAGGGCATGTAAGGAAGGCTGTAGTTCTCTGACTGCAATTTTTGTAATCACATATATTTAGAAAAGTGATTAAAAACCCATTTTGAAGGATCCCACATCAACATTACATCGTGGCAAAACCCCTTTAAGAATTATTAAAAAATATTGAAAGTGATATCGAAAATTAAAAAAAATAACCAAAAATTCTTAAAAATTGTGTTGAACATAAAAATGGGAGTTAAACAATAAGTCATTTTTGATGACACATTCTCTTTAAGGTCGACGTATACATTAAAAAGAGATCACTCTTTTGCAGGTGAAGCTACCCATACGGTGAAGCCATGTGGAATGGCCAATTTGGGTTCATTAACTTGTGAAAATATTGCTGTAGCAGGCTTTTCACTAGCAGACCGCTTGCTACATCTTCTAAAAAAAAAGCGATTTTGTTTTTTTTTTTGTTTTTTCAATTAGTTGCTAACAGTGTATGTGTTTTAATATGATCTTCCAATTGCTCAAGTTGACACCTATTGTTAAAGGGATTTTCCATCTTGTAAAGTGATAAGCTATTGATCGGAAATGCAGTCATTCTATGACTAATTGAGTCTGACCTATAGGACTCCCACCAGCCCTGAAAATTAAGGAGCTACAATGCTAATTAAAGGGGCTGCCCTTTTTTGCAGTATGTAGCTGAGACTGAAAGGAAAAAAAGCAGAACTTAACTCTGACATGCTGTCCATGCCAGCAATGCGTCTGCCAGTCTTCTTCGTTGATCTTCGGTTTTCTCTGGCTTTGGCCGAATGCAATGTCACCATTGTAGCCTGTGATTGGCTGCAGCCAATCATTCTCGGGATTGATAGGGGTCCCAAAGATCAGACTTCTCCTAGAAATATGCCATCACTTGCCAAGATTTGAATATAAAGTTAACTCTGTCCCTAACCTGTCAGTTAAATGTTGTATATTGAACGTCCCATTCTTTGCACAAACATGTTGACAAATGATTGCATTATTCCCAATCCTAATCGGATGTTTTTGGTCACCTTAATATCCTATAGATGCTAGTTCACCCTGATAGCAGATGTTAAAGGATTGTGTGAAACCCCGTGGACATGTGATTGTCTGTGGTATTTGTTGATGTCTGAGATGCGTGATTGCAATCAGTGATTTTCGTCTCCTTTGTAACCTGTGTTCCACTGCACTGTCTGTAAAGTGTAACTGTAGTTTATCATTTATCGTCTGTCTGGCTCTATATATGAAAAAAAAAAACTTTGAGATTCTTAGTTCGCATGTTTTTGGCCAAAAAATGCTCAAGCCACCCCGGCTTACAACGGGATCTCAGGCGGGTGGTCCTACTCTATCTTATCTCTCACTGGGGTCAACTTCAGACCTCTCACTGTGCCAAACGGCCTCCAAAATGCAGAGAGAAAAATAAAAAAGCACCTACCTTACAAAGCATAGTGCATTGATATAACAGCCTGTGGAGGTGGGCGTGGTGCAGGAAACCAAGATGGAGGTAACCATTCCTCCTTATATAGTTTAAAAGCAATATGTGCCAAATACAACGTAATATCCTATAGATCAGTGGTTCTCAACCTTTCTAATGCCGTGACCCTGCAATATAGTTCCTCATGTTGCGGTGACCCCAAACCAAAAAATAATTTTGATGGCTACTTCAAAACTGTAATTTTGCTACATGAGGGGTTACATATGTGTGACGCCTCTGAGCGGTACCTCTACATGTCACATACATATAAAGGTACCACTCAGAGCCGTTACATAGATGTAACCTTGTCCGGGGGGAGGCTGTGATTGGCACATGGGGGGTTACATATATGTGACGCCTCTGAGTGATACCTCTACATGTCACATACATATAAAGGTACCACTCAGAACCGTTACATAGATGTAACCTTATACAGGGGGGCCTGTGAGTGGTACATGGGGGGTTACATATATGTGATGCCTCTGAGCGATACCTCTACATATCACATACATATAAAGGTACCACTCAGAGCCGTTACATAGATGTAACCTTATACAGGGGGGCCGGTGCGTGGTACATGGGGGGTTACATATATGTGACGCCTCTGAGCGGTACCTCTACATATTCACATACATATAAAGGTACCACTCGGAGCCGTTACATAGATGTAACCTTATACAGGGGGCTGTGAATGGTACATGGGGGGTTACATATATGTGACTCCTCATGAGCACTCACCCCCCTTAAGTAAATGTAAAGGTATACATTGATGCTGTTACATGTGTAACCTTATACAGGGGACTGTGAGTGGTACATGAGGGGTTACATATGTGACCCCTCATGTGCCACTCACAGCCCCCCCCTATAAGGGGGGGGGTAAATGTAATGTGTATATCATGTGATGGCTGTATGTGGTACATGTAACAGGTTAATAACATATTACTTGTACCACATACAGACATTACATGATGCTGTGTGTTGTGTGTGTGTGTGTGTGTGTGTGTGTGTTGTTTTTAACACTAAATTACCTTGCAGTCAGGAACAGTCCTGCCGTACAGTGTCAGCGTTCTCTCTGCACTGAGTACGGCAGGGCTGTTCCTGATGCTTGGTACATATTGTGGGCGTGTGATGCAGCACGCTTTCAGCGTCCTGCACGCACCGCCCACAAGAACCGGCGGGAGGTAAGTCCGTCCTCGCCGCAGCGCCGCTCACTGAGCCACCAATACTGCTCCCCCTCCCCTCAGTAATTGAAATGCTGTGGGCGCCGCACTATGCAAGCAGCTGCTGTCGGAGGGGCGCAGCGGCGGCCACAGCGCTCCTCCCTGCAGCTATTAAGCCAGTGCGGCGCTCCTCTCAGCTCTCCGGCCGGCCTCCCTGCCCGGGCTAGGGGCGACCCCTGTGTTTTGGCCTTTCGACCCCCGCCGGGGTCGCGACCTACAGGTTGAGAACCGCTGCTATAGATGCTAGTTCACCCTGATAGCAGATGTTAAAGGATTGTGTGGAAACCCCGTGGACATGTGATTGTCTGTGGTATTTGTTGATGTCTGAGATGCGTGATTGCAATCAGTGATTTTAGTCTCCTTTGTAACCTGTGTTCCACTGCACTGTCTGTAAAGTGTAACTTTAGTTTATCATTTATCGTCTGTCTGGCTCTATATATGGAAGCAATATATTACAAAATGATAAATGTGACACATTGTAATGAGCCTAGCATGGGGGACTGAAAAAATCTGTATAACACAGGAGGAGACTGTGAAAACTGCAAAGGGATATCTAACAGGAGAGTCTGCAAATAGTGAAGAAAGACATTGACAAGAAAGATGAAACTGTTTGGACGGTTGTTACTGGTGTATGTCAGGTGGGATCTGAGGGAAGATCCATGTCTGTAATTCCATTTCCTTTCTTTGCTGGATTGAAGCTGTGTAAAATCTGCCTGCCTTGTTTCTGAGCTTATATATGACACTGGTTGTGCCACACTTGACAGATCACCAGCCTATTCATACTAACAAAAAATGACTTATGCCAACTTTATAGTAATTATTCTTAGGAAAATCCGTCAACCTACTGTATACATCATACACTTGAACTTGCCTTCTCACCCTTCATGTAAAACCTACCTGACGCTCTTCATTTGCTTACATTGAATGTAACTACACCTGCTTAAAAGGATTTTAGCTATCATTTTATAGAAATATATATTCTTGGCAAGTTATTGCTGTGTATTTTTAAAACATCTGGTCCTAAGGTGTTAAAATGGGGTAAGTGCAACCTCACATGAACAATAAAACATAACAAATTATACTGTTAGTATTTATTTCAGAAAACTAGGCCACAATTTCATAGTGTGTAAAACAAAAAATAACTTTCTAAAGGAGTGAAGAGGTTAAGTAGTATCCAGATGCTGCTAATAAAGTGTCCTTGATTAATTATCAGCAAGTGTGACCACCTTTATGAAAATAGAAGTTTTGGCAGTTTGCTGGTCTGGAGCATTTAGGGTGCTTTCAACACAGTGCGCTTTTGGTGCGTTCTTGATGCGTTTTTTTAATGCGTTTTTGTGCAGGAAGGCACAGCTATTAATGCTGTACATTGCTGCACAAAAACACGGTAATAATCGCGATTTTGCTGCGATTTTTGTGCAGCAATGTACAGCATTAATTGCTTTGCCTTCCTGCACAAAAACGCATTAAAAAAAAAAACGCACCAAAAACGCACTGTGTGAAAGCACCCTTAGGCATGTGTTAACCCATTGCCAAGGAGGAAAAACATCAGCAGTGATTTTCAGGATCATAAAAGTACAGTTAGAAAGAGACTGTACAAGTATGGTTTGTTTTGTGCGGTTGGCAGGAGAAAGCTTATTCTTTCTAAAAGCACCGTAAGTAGCCGCAAGGTTCCCGTTTGCAAAGCTGCATCTAAACGAGCCACAATCCTTTTAAAAATCTGTCCTTTAGACAGGCAAGACCAAAGTGGAGATGTTTGGCGTAATTTCAGACACGGTGATGGAGGGATGATGATTTTGGCTACTTTTGCAGCCACAGGATGGGGGCAATTTGCAGTCATTGATTAATTAATACAGAAAACCATTACCTTAACTTATTACTGATAGGCCTCGTTCACACGGCTTATTAGGGCACGGATTGGCGCCGTACTCCGCGCCGGATTTGCGCTGCAGTAAGGCGCCAATCCGTCCCTGTCATTACGGTAATCCACTGCTCTCATAGAGAACAGTGGAATCCGTCGCTCCTCCCCGCTCGGCAAATCCGCCGCGGGGGGAGAAAGTGACATGCACATTATTTATGGCGCGGACGCGCCGTAAACAATGCATTGTCTATGGGGCCGGGAGCGGCGCCCCTGCCGCGCTCCGGCCACACCCCTTATTCACGGCGGATTTGTGAGCTCAATACGGCTCACAAATCCATCGGGAATAAGCCGTGTGAACACGGCCATAAAGTTGGTAACAGTTACCTCTCAGACCTTCTAAGGGGGTGTTCACACAGAGTTTTTTTATGCGCATTTTGCACCGAAATATGCCCACCAAAAAGCGTCTAATTATGTACAAGTACAGCTTTCACTGAGTACAGTGTAAAACTGTCATCGTTCAGACAGCGACTTATTGTACTCGAGTACTTTTAAGCACATACTGTTCGCAGCGGAAAATGATTGACATGTCAATTCTTTGTGGTTTATACGCCAGTCCGTGTCATGTAGATATACATTGTAATATGTGTGTGTGTGTGTTATATATATATATATATATAATATAGATATATAAATATATATATATATATATATTATATGTGTGTGTGTATATATAATATATATAATATAATAATAGTGTGTGTATAAAAAAAATATATATATATGTATATATATGTGTGGGGTATATATATATAATATATATTTATAAATATAATATATATAATGTGTGTTATATATATATATGTATATAATGTGTGTGTGTATATATATATATGTATATATAATGTTGTGTATATATATATATATAATATATATTATATAATGTGTGTGATATATATATATAAATATATGTGGTGTATATTATATATTATATAATATATATATATTTGTGTGTGTGTGTTATATAATATATATATATATATAAATATATGTGTGTGTGTGGTGTTATATAATATATATATATATATATATATATATATATATATATATATTTACATACACACACATAAATATATAAAATATACACACACATTTAAATATGCACACACACGATTGAAACCAGAAGTTTAACATACACTATATAAAAAGACACATATTATGTGTGGGTGCATATATGTGTATATATATATATATATATATATATATAATATATTATAAAAATAATATATAATAATATATACATATGTGTGTAATATATAATAATATATATATATATATATAAAATATATATATATATACATACACACACACACATATATATAAATATAAAACACAATTGAAACTAGAAGTTTACATACACTATAAAAAAAAGACACATATGCAAGTTTTTCAGAATAAACCTAAACTGTTTAGACCAATTAGAATTCCCAAATCCAATTATTTATATTTGCCAAGTGCCAGAATGAGAGAATTTTTTAAGGCATTTTAATTACTTTCTGCAAAGCCAAAAGTTTACATACACTAGGAGTACTATGCCTAAACAATTTGTGACAGCCCATATGATGATGTCATGTTTTGGAAGCTTCTGATTATTTAGGTTAGGTTAAGTTATATAGGTTTATTGGCAACATCTAAGGTAATTAGAGACACACCTGTGGGTGTATTTTAATGTACACCAGAAACACACTGCTTCTGAACCTGCATATGTGCCTTTTTATATAGTGTATGCAAGCTTCTGGTTTCAACGATGTGTGTGTTTATATATGTGTGTATGTATGTGTGTGTGCGTGTGTGTATGTGTGTATATGTATGTATGTGTGTGTGTGTGTATATATATATATATATATATATATATACACACACATATATATATTATTTATATACACCCCTTAAGGGTATATACTGTATTTGCGGGGCATACTTCGGGCGCATTGCTGCACAATTATGTACCAAAGTATGCCCGGAATTACGGTCAATGATTTTACCGTATTCTCCGAAAAAGGGTGAGTGAATGGAGGCCTGGCCAAAGCGCTGTTTGAAGTGCTGGCTGCTATACGCCGTGTGAACCCAGCCTAATATGAATGCATATATAAGGAATAGTTTTTGGTGCCTTCATAATATAAATATTAAGTATTGCTTGTTACACAAACAGAATCTACCATTTACTGTTCTGTTTTTCTTTAAGGAATTTTACTCTAGCAAAGACGGAACCAAAATACCAATGTTCATTGTCCATAAAAAGGGTATTAAAATGGATGGCTCTCACCCTGCCTTCCTGTATGGCTATGGTGGTTTCAACATATCGATCACCCCAAGTTACAGGTAAGAGTTTTGCACTGGTGTGCCAATGCTGAAAATAAAGACTACAATTGCTATTTAAAGTGAATAAAAAGATACACTGTACTGTTGGTTCAACAAATAGGTACATAGTTACGTTAATATAATACACATCCATCATAATTAGCAGATAACCTACTGTAATTCGTAGAGGAATTCTGTAGAGGTTGTTTAATTCCTCTGCAGGGAAAATGTAAGCTTCATGTAACTCTTCCATTCATGTTAATTTGCTCTATGTGCAGGGAATGTTATATATTTACTACCGCTGACATTCCGCTGCTGTGACCACAGTTTTGGCAGATTAATCACGTATATGCCATGGTCAACAGTAACCCCAGCTTCTGTGGTTAGTAGCAGGGGGGTTCCTATCAACAAATGACCTCCCCCACCCCCCGTTTCTGCAAGACAATTGTTAGCTTCAGTTGGGTCGTTTTGGCAGCTGGGCACTTAATGAAGGCTCATTGGTCTGCCATTTTAGTATATCCTTTACACTCTGCTGGAGACCTGGTATAATAAGATAATGGTAAAAGCACTCTACACTACATTAGTATTGCGGTGTATTGTAACAGCAACCACATGTTCAAGTTCCCAAGGGTACCCAGAAAAAATAGTTTAGAAAAGGTATTAAAGCAATAAAAAAAAAAATCAAACCATCTCTCCCTTCCTTCATTTTACATGCAAAAAATATAAACAATAAAAAATATACATACGTGGTATTACCACCACATCTAGATAGGTCTAGATGTGTCACTTTATTTAAGTCACACCATTTAAAAAAAAAAGTAGCAGAATTGCTATAAAAATTACAGCTCACTTTGCAAAAAATAAGCCCTCAGACAGGTCCATGGACAGAGAAATATAACAAAAAAGTTATGAGTGTCAAAATAGGGTGACACAAAGCTATTTTTTTAAACATAAAAAGTATATAAATCTTGTATTGCTGGAATTGTACTGACCCACACAAACCAAGGGCAAGATGTCCAAAAATTGGCGCTCCTACGTCAGTTTTTAGGCACATTAAATAAGTGTAAAGTGCGCCAGAAAGTCCAACCCTATCAAAACTCTGGTCAGGTATACCTTGCATAGTAAATATAATGCGCCCCAAAAATTTACGCTGTGCGCCTCCATAAGAAATGGCCTATTGAGGCGCATAGCACATCATTACAAGTGTATGTGTTAGGCACATTCCACATTTTACAAGTATGTGTTAGGCAAAATTACAAGGTATGTTAGGCGCATTTCACATACTTGTAATGATAAGTTATGCGTCTCCGTGCGCTATGTGCATCACTGTTTGAAGCTGTTCACTTCTGAACTGTGACGTAAATTAGTGGCAGCCAATGAGGGGCTGTAATACTGTTAAAAATGTAGCTCTACACATTCTAAACTGGGAAGGACTCTTGATATATGATGATTTCTGATATATACCTTGTCTTGATTTTCTACTTGTCTTCAATTCTTAAACTTAGGGCCTCATGTATGAAAACTGGCTAGGTCTAAGACTTTCTTTGTTGCCCATTGCAACCAGTTAGAGCACCCCTTTTTATTTTTTCAGAGCTCTATATGAAATAAAAGGGGAGCTCCAATTGCTTACTATGAGCAAAGTCTTAGACATAGACAGTTTTCATACATACCCCCCTTAGTTTTTCGCTAGCATAGCCAAATAAGAAATTGTTTTGTGGGAAGGGTTATATTTTAACTGCACAACTTTAAGGAGTACTCCATCACATTGATTAGCTTTAAACATGCAGGCAAAGGTAAATAAAGACTATTAACAAATATATTGCTGTTCTGATTCCTTTCAGAATTATAGCAGTTTTTATCTCCTGCTTGTTTACAGAAGCTTCCCTAGGTTACCGATCACCTCTCTTTGCTCTGGCAGCAGTGGCCACGATGGTGAAGTCACTCCCTGCTTGTTTATCTTTCTTATTAACGTTAACCATTTAGAGATCTGTAGCCTTGTGCCCTGCTGTTAAAACCCTTCCATCACCAATGTCACTATAAAAGGCTCCGCTAGGAATAGCAGAGATAAAATGTCAAATCACTGCTGTACAACTGCCCCCAGCCTGAAAAGATTGTGGGAGCCTGAAACTGGTCTTGAAGAGAAGGCTCTGTGAAACAGTCAAACTTACTGGAGCCCCAGAAGCTGATTTTCTTACAAGGTGGACAACCTCTTTAAGTAATTGGTTACATATGGGAGATGACTACTTACCTACTTTTTGGTGACCTGTTAACAGAATTGAGAAAACCCCAACAATATAGACTGCTTGCTTATGGAGTTTTACCTTACAGAAGGTAATGACTACAGGTATGGTAGTGGTCTTTAGGGTTGGTGGGCATTCTATGTTTTAAATGCTAAATATTATAGGGGTTATCCAACCATGCTGTTTCACAGAGCCACAGGCAGCTTAAGTCTCGCACTCACTCATCAGACTGGTGGTTGATCTGTAGCAGTGATTGGCATATCCTCTCTGCTATTCCACGGCCTAATTTCGGTGCGCATCTCGTCCGTATTAGAGCGCAAATACGCGCCGAAATGTGCATCGAAATTACACCTTTTTTTGGGTCTGTTCACACGAAGTACTTTGGTGTGTAATACGAGCATAACCCCGCAGTGCGGGGGGGCCGGCAGCCCACCGGCTCCATTGACATTCATTACTCGTATTCGCCGCGAATAATTGACATGTCAATTATCTCCCCGCACGTACAATACGATCGTATTGTATGAACGGGGAGCGGATGCGTAATCCATAGTTCTCTATGAGAACTATGGATTAAAGGTAATTTCGGCGCGCATCTTGCCCGTATTAGAGCATGGCGAATGCGCAACAAAATTACGATGTATGAATATATTAGTGTCTAAGATTCAGGAAAGGGGTCATTGATCCAGGGATTTTTCTGATTGCCAGATTGGAGTCGGGAAGGAATTTTTCCGTAAAATGAGGACAATTGGCTTATACCTCATTGGGGGTTTTTGCCTTCCTCTGAATCAACACCTTAGCATAGCAGGCTGAAATGGATGGACGTCTTGTCTTTTATCGGCCTTACAAACTATGTAACTATGTAATATACCCTTAGAGTGACATTAGTGCTGGAGATTTATAATCTGTAGTGCACAAGGCTACAGGTCTCTAAAGGGTTAAAGCAGGTCATTAACTTAGATAAACAACATTCTGTGCTAGAGATTAAATTCAGCAGGGAGTGACTTACCATGGTCGGAGGGCAGCGTAGCTCTTTCAGAGAGAAAAGAGAGGTGGTCGGTAACCAGGAAAAACTTGTGTACACTAGAAGTAGATAAATCTTTATCTCCTGAACAAAAAAAATCAAAACCGCAATGTATTTGGTAATATTTTTATTTACCTGTCCCTACATGTTAAAAAGAAATCATTGTGATTTAATATTTTGCAGTAGACATTAAAGGTAGTTGCAGGATTAAACATACTTGCATTTAAAAATGAAAGCACATTAGAAAAATAAACCTGTGAAAAGTTGGATTTTTGATTTGTCTACAAATAAATTAAATTTTGTCTACTTTCAGTGTTTCTAGGTTGATCTTTGTAAGGCATTTAGGTGGCATTCTTGCTATTGCAAATATCCGAGGTGGAGGAGAGTATGGGGAAACCTGGCATAAAGGTTAGTGTTACTTTTTTCTGTAGATCTGCTTGTTTAAATGGGTTATCTCATGTAATCAATTCAGTTTTATGTGTACTGATATTACACTGAAGGATTGCCACTGCAAAGACCAGTTTCTGTTTTTGCCCTATAAAAACCTGTATTACATGGTTTCTTATGTATTTGAATGGCTGTAATGTTACGTTCCTGCAGGGGTGCCTTGTGCACAAATTTTTATTAGCATAAATATTGAATATGGGAATAGAGAAGCTATATAGCAGTCATCTGAATTTAAAGTATAATTTACATTTTTATAAATATGGGTCAATCCCTCTAAAAAAATTATTTAAAGAAAGAAGCAAACATAAATGCGGCACTCATTTTAAGGGCTTGTTCACACTTAGTTTTCACTCCGTGTTACAAGTGCATTTTAGATCCGTCTCGGGGACCGACAGGACGGTCCCACAGACGGATCTAAACAATTAGCAGTGAGATTATCACTGCGGGCTATGAGGAATACGCAGGGGCGTTCACATGAGAGGTCGGCGCTGTGTGTTTCCATAGAGCAGCTCGGGTCCATCTTTGAAAGAATTGCATGTCAATTCTTTCAAGACTGACCCGAGCTGAGCTATGGAAACACGCAGCGGTGATCTCTCATGTGAACGCCGCTGCGTCTTCCTAATAGCGAGCAGTGATAATCTCACTGCTAATTGTTTAGATCCGTCTCTGGGTCCGTCCTGTCGGTCCCCGAGACGGATCTAAAAAGCGCTTGTAACACAGAGTGAAAACTAAGTGTGAACAAGCCCTAATATCTCTTTTTGTCTGTTTATTATTTTGAGAACATGGCAACAAAAGCATACACATAGCGGGCAGTAGAAGCAGGCAGTGACCATACCTACGCTTCTTCTGGCCTGAACAACGTGGTGACACAGGCACATTTGTTGAAGGGGTTGTCCATTAGCTTAAAAAAAGGTTGTGCTGGTCTGGAAGGCTTAAAAATAAAAAAATGCACATGTAAAGTCCTCTCTGTTTCAGCGGCACCAGAGCTCCTTAATGATGATGTTACATTTATGGGGGAGGTGATGCTGTAGCAAATCACTGGCTCTGTTATCTCTTCTTGTATGATCGGCACATGACTGCTGAGACTAGTGATTAACTGTAGTGTCACATGGTTAATGAACATAACGTCATTGGGGGAAGCCGTGACAGCCCTTGAATGGAGCGGACTTCACATTGAGTTAAAGGTGGAGGGGTTTTTTTAGATATTTTTAGGCCCTCCCAACCAGTAGAACCTTATTTTAAAACTGATGGACAACCCCATTACTCATGCTGCATAGCCATGCACATTAAGGCCTCGTTCACACGGCTTATTTCGGAACGGATTTTCCGCCGTATTTACGATCGTAAATCCGTTCCGAAATCAGTCTGAAATAAGTTGCAGGCCATTCAATATTGGTTTTAATGGGAAACGCGTGTCGTCGGTCAGACGACATGTGTTTCCGTGCCGTATTGCCGCCGCGTATTTGCGGCCGTAAAACGGCCGGAAAAACAATGTGCATGTCAATTATTGGGCCGGATTTCGCGACGGATTTACACCGTATAATGAATGGGGATTGTAAATCCGTCGCAAAATACGTGCCACACTAAGTGACACTTATTTCCAACTGATTTTCAACTGATTTCGGAACGTATTTACGATCGGCAATCCGACGTAAATACGTTCTGAAATAAGCCGTGTGAACATAGCCTAACACTTGTTTGAAGAGTTAACATTTCCAATTGTCATAAAGACCAAATGCAACATAATACAAACTTCTTGTCGTTCAATCTTTTGAGAAAAGGTTCCTATCAGCAATTTCCTAAAATAAGTTTAGTAAGCACTCTCCTCTTGTTATACCAAGAGTGGTTCCAGTAATAGGGGAAATCAATTCCACATAGCAACTTTGCCAGCACCATTTTCAAAATACAGACATACATTGCTCAGAAAAGTAGCCACAAGGAGTTTGATTTGACTGGGAATTCCCTTTCCTATTACCAGTACAAGTCCTGCTTTGTCCAGTGAGAATTAAGGGTATAAGATTTAAATTTGGGAATAGTCCTTAAAAGGAACCTTTCAGGTTGCTTATGCTGCCCTCACTTGCATATCTCTCTCTATACATGGGTTTTCTATTTTTATTTACTTCATAAATGTCTTCTAAAAAAGATCTCAAAGCTCTTCATTTCCAGTTATCTCATTTACAATTATTCCTGCATATTCTCCTCCATTTCAGTTGTGCTATCTTGATTGCACATGTGGTGTTATGACTTTAGATTACGATAGTTAACAGGAATATTTTACATTTATTTGATGGATCAGCAAAAAATATGTATGAATTTTTCAGTTCTTAATTCGTCTGATAAGTTTATTTAATTGTCTTTTATTCTTTGATGAGTATTCTGTGGAAGTTCTTTTTGCCTGACTCCTGGAGAGAAGTGTCTGGCTCCTAAAATCTCTACATTGTCCACCCCTCTGCTTTGTAGATAAAGTAGCCTGTTGCGACCATAGTCCTCTGATCTCCAATTATATAATTGTGATACTCCGTCTTTTCTTCTTTAACAGCTGCTATCATGGGTAAGAAGCAGAATTGTTTTGATGACTTCCAGTGTGCAGCTGAATATCTAGTGAAGAAAGGGTATTCTTCTTCAGAGAAAATCACCATCAATGGAGGATCAAATGGTGGCCTTTTAGTTGGTAAGTTGTCTTGGATATACTTTACTTTTGCCAATATTAGGGTTCTGTTTTTCAGCCTCATCCATAATCTCTCCTGTCTCTTCTGTTTCAGCCCCGTAACGACTATCGAGAGCCATTATTTTTGTTTTTTAAAATCTCTCGTCAACATACCTATAAGAGGACTTTGTATTTTGAAGCATTAGTTGTATTTTTAACACCATCTGTTCAGAAGATTTCACCTCACTTTCTGTCTCTAAAGGAGATAATATTGGTACCACACAGCTTGGTTATGTGAGTCACCAATTTTCTACGTAAATATATTTCTAAAGGTGCAATTGACCCGAAATTCTCACCAGGTGTCAGTAACATTCCATCCAATCCACACATGCAAAGAAATCAAACCATAGATGTCCATAAATCAAGTTATGTGTAATAATGAGATTATGATACAGGGAAAATTATTGAAATTTTTTTTAAATACTTTGTGCAAAAGCCTTTGTTGGTGTTGACAAGACACCTCCTATATGGAGAAACTAGTTGCCTGCATTGGGTGGGGGATCCCAATCAAGTGGGGATTTGGGCCATTCTTCCACACAAACACTATTCAAATCCTGAAGGTTCCATTGACTTCTTCTATGAATTCTGAGCTTTAATTCCTTCCACAGTTTTTCTATTGGATTCAGGTCAGGTGATTGTCTGAAACTAATTAAGAGTTTCCTTGGCTGTGTGTTTGGGATCATTGTCTTGCTGAAATGTCTTCATTTCATATTCCTGGTAGATGACCGCAGATTTTTATCCAGAATGTCTAGGCACATTTATCCAGTCATTCTTGATTCAATTATATGAAGTGTGTCAGTGCTTTATGCTGAAAAACAACCCCACACCATGATGTTCCTACCTCCAAACTTCACTGTTTGTATGGTGTTTTTGGAGTGATATGCAATGCGTTTTAGCCTCCAAACATGGTGTGTTAACTCCAAAGAGTTAAATTTTGGTCTCATCTGACCAAATTTATTCCCCCAGTATTTTACAGGTTTGTTTAAATGTTTTTGAGCAAACTATAATACACTTGAACATACTTTTTGATCTGCAGTGGATCTTACATGATGAGCATGCATACAGACCATGAAGGTTTTGTGCATTACTTGTTGTTTTCTTTGAAACAGTTGCACTTGCTGATTCCAGGTCTTTCTGTAGCTCTCCACATGTGGTTCTTGGATAACTCTTCTGATTAATTATTTTCACTTCTCTATCTGAAATCCTGTATGGAGCGCCTGGTCGTGGCTGGTTTATGGTTAAATGATGTTCTTTCCACTTACATATTATGGACCCAACAGTGCTCACTAGAACCTTCAGTAGTTTAAAAATTCTTCTGTAACCAATGCCATCAGTATGTTTTCCAACAATAAGGTTGCAAAGGTATTGACACAGTTCACTGGTTTTACCCATCACAAGATGTTTCTTGTGTAGCATCTTTGTAATGAGACACCTTTTTACAGGCCATCAGTTGAGTCAGCTGATAGTGGTGGCAGGATCGCTTTCTAATTACTGATTTCAGCTGTTGTCAGGACTTCTTGCACCTCTCTTTCTTCATGTGTTCAATACTTTTTCCCTGTATCATTTCTCATTATTACACATAATTTATGGATATCCATGGTTTCATTTCTTTGCCTGTATCAATTGGATGGGTTGTTACCGACATCTGATGACAATTTCATGTGTCAATAGCACCTCTAGAAACATATTTACTTAGAAAATTGGTGATGTGCTCAATATTTATTTTACCCTCTTTTTGTGGTGTGTGTGTGTGTGTGTGTATATATTATGTATATATATATATATATATATATAATTTTATATATATATATTATTTGATCTATATATATATATATATATATATATACACACACATACATACATCAGCACAGTATACATACAGTACAAGACATGACGAGAGTTTCTGACTTAGAAATGGGATAATTCTGTAGGGAAAGGACCTATATTTCTCTGTAGGACAAAATTACTTGCCATCCTAGCAGCTGACCTACACATGTTTCTAGATTTGACATTCGCTGCACAGATTTTTCTGTCTTTATTAGTTGGAGTCGAGCTCAAGGATTTTTGAGCTCCCTCAAGGTTTCATTTTTATTGTTCTGTCCTTTTTCAGTAATATATGTACAAGGGTATGCATTGCTGTTTTTTTTTTCTTCTGAACAGTAGCCTGGATATATACTGTACATTTTTACTATATTGAAGCTATGATAAACTCTGCTTTTATCTGTTACTTCTAGTAATTACTAGATAGAAATGGCATATATAAAGTTTCATACCCATTTAGCTTTAATAAGAATATAAAAAGCTATCACTATAAATATTTATGTTGCCTATAAAATATAAAATAAACCCAAAATCGCATCCCTAGCAATCATTTTAAGCTCTTTGTGGCCTTTTGTAGACAGGATGTGGGACTTGAGTTACTGGCTGCAAAAATTCTTGACAGGATGAAAAGTTTATCTGTTACCTGTATTACTAATAGGGATAATAAAGTATTCATCCCATTATTTAATAAGATATAAATAGTGCATATAAAATATGGTATGTTGTTAAATGATACTGGGTTACACTTTTTAGGAACTAAAATCTTTATTGAACAATACAGTTGTTCCCTCAACTATTCTGACCTAGTGAAGTATACTGTATACTATATCCAGATAGAAAAAAAATAATGAAAACGTGAACTTTGTGCTCCTTTGGGACCTGTATTAGAGTTCTCTGAGAATGGGAGGTCCTTCCCATGTACGAAAAATGGAGAGTACTAGGCATATGCATGACCACCTTAGCGGTCTTTCTCTCTCCTTGATATGGTATCCAACAATTGTCTATCTACATAATAGGCCATAAATGTTTGAGGCGGAAATACCCTTTTAACTTGTGCTAAATGTAAAATTCAACTGCAAAAAAAAACATTTTGAAACAAAGTCTGATTTTATTTTGAATTTAAGATAATATGGGTGCATATGTCCTACTTATATTTCTGTATTTTACGGATGCATTTCATTTGATTATACCAATATAACAATAGTTCCATTTGGGTTTTTCATGGATGTAGTAGTTAATTTTTAAGTGCTTATGTATTGGCATCATTTCCAACTAATTATTCTTAAACTTATCTGGACCAAAATTTGGAAGGCATATAACAGGTGAACAAGATAATGAGGGATGATCTGTTGGAAAGTACTAATCTCAGTGCATGGGTTATGAGGCATCTGATTTGTATAAAATATGCTTTATATTATTTTATAGCTGCCTGTGCTAATCAGAGACCAGAGCTGTTTGGATGCGCCATTGCCCAAGTTGGTGTGATGGACATGTTAAAGTTCCACAAGTTCACTATTGGTCATGCATGGACAACAGATTTTGGTTGCTCTGACTATAAAGAACACTTTGAATGGCTATACAAGTAAGATGCATTTTATTTTGAATTCAATACAGATTTGTATAATCGGGTATCAGTCATTTTGTTCAAATCTTTCTATTTTTATTTCCTTCGTGTTAGAGTGAAAAGCTGTAGCAGATGTGTTAGGTTATGTTCACACGGCGTTTTTTGGGCTGTATTCTAGTGCGTTTAATGCGCTGGAGTACAGCCCAGAATCCGCCTCAGACCATCTTCAATTCTTCTGTCATTGAAGAAAATGTAAAATATGGCTTGTCGTTCATAAGAAGCATATTTCACAAGTGTAATTAAAATACGTTTTAAAATATGTTTTAAAAGATGTTTTTTGAAGCCGGTTATAGAAACAGATTTTGAAGAGTAGATTTACTCTTCAAAAAACACTATGTGAACATACCCTTACATAAAATAGTGTGTTTTCTAATTAGAATGGAAAAAACTTATCATAGAGAGAGGAAAACTGAGTAAACGTAACAGTATTTAAGTTAGACCTTATATAAAGAGACTCTTTTATACTATCCACCAGTGACATGTCAGAAAATGATTGAAGGTGACCTTTAGAAACATAGTTCTCCAACTCTCATATCACCCTTGTGAAAAAGTAACAGCTTCCTTTAGCTTAATAGCTGGCTGTACCACCTTCAGAATGGACAATTGTAACAAAAAGCTTTCAATTTCATTGAGACCACTTTGCGTTTGCACACTTTTTTATTCACAACATTTTCTTTCTTAATGCGCCAATTTTCGGTGCTGTCGTAGAATCTCTTTGTGATCCTCAGCCTTCTTTGTGGTCCAAAAACCCAATTCAGCTTTTGCATGCAAATAGCCCGATATTCTCAGTTATTTTTCTACTACAGGACATAATTCCGTTTTTGTTTAGGGTCCCGAGGCAGTAAGTTGTTTGGAAGATCATAAGACATTTTTTTACTACCATTGCTGACTTTTGACAAGATATGACATACTAGAACATCTAAAAAATTATGGAAAATAACTTTATATCATGGAAAAGTTACTTTGTCTGTAATTCAAGTCAAATAGACAAACCCATATAATGTATATATTCATTATACACAGAGCGATATATAGAAGCATTTATTTCCTCTAATGTGGTTGATTATGGCTTACAGCTGATGACAACCTGAATTTTAATATATTAGAAAAATAGAATAGTGCATAAGACCATTTGAAAAAAATACTTGTAATACAGAAATGTTGGCCATCTGATAGGTATGTTCAGTATATGTTTATCAAAGGGGAAAATTCAGCTCACCTTCACAATCAGTCTCAAAATAAGAAGATAAACAACTTGTAACCATAATGTATAGAATCCAGCAAGATACCTACAAGCTTCTTAGCTGTTCACTCGGCTTATTCCGAGCATAAACTTGTGTGCCGTATTGATCACAAATCCGATGAATGGTGGGGCGAGGGGAGGCGGCGGGGGGCGCCCTCCCGGCCCCCAAGACAATGCATTGTTTGGCGCGCCCCGTGCCGTAAATATGTGCAGTCATTTTCCCCCCCCCCGGGATTTGCCGAGCGGGGGGGAGCAGGGTTTTTCCCTGTTCTCTATGAGAGCGTGGATTTAGTAATGAAGGGACGGATTGGCGGAGTACGGCGCCAATCCGTGCCCAAATAAGCCGTGTGAACGAGGCCTTAAAATGATATCCTTTATTTAATTTCTTGTAGCATAAAAACATTAAACGCTTCCTAATACAAATTGATGGAAGGTAGTCTTGTATTAAATTTTTTATATATATGCACTCAATACTTTTCTGGGGATCCTTTTGCTTGAATTACTGCTTCAATGTGACGTGGTATGGAGGCGATCAGCCTGTGGCACTTCTTTGGTTTTATGAAAGCCCAAGTTGCCTTGATAGCGCCTTTCAGATTAGCTGTCTTGTTGGGTCTGGTGTCTCTCATTTTCCTCTTGACAATACCCCATAGAATCTCAATGGGATTTAGGGTCAGGTGAGTTTGCTGGTCAATTAAGCACAGTGATACCATGGTTATTAAATCAGGTATTGATACTTTTGGCAATATGGGCAGGTGACCGTTCCTGCTGAAAAATGAAATCAGCACCTCCATAAAGCTTTTCAGCAGAAGGAAGCATAAAGTGCTCTAAAATTTCATGGTAGATGGCTGCGCTGACCTTGAACTTGAAATAACACAGTGGACCAACATTAGTAGGTGACATGGCTCCCCACATTATGAATGACTCTGGAAACCTCACATTGGACCTCAGGCAACTTGGATTGTGGCCTCTACACTCTTCCACTCTGGGTCATTGGTTTCCAAATTAAATGTAAAATTTACTTTCACTTGAAAAGAGTACTTTGGACGCTTAACAACAGTCCAGTCCTTTTAGGCTATGTTCACACGGCTTATTTTGGGATGAATTTCGTTCCGTATTTTGTGCCGTACTGCGCAAAATACGGCTGAAATCCGTCCCAGTCACTACGGTAATCCACAGGTCTCCTCTATTTGCGCCGTGGATAATGAAAGTCTATAGGGCCGGCGGGCTGCCGCCCCCCCACTGCACGGCACACGGCGTAATTACGGGCGAAATCCGTCCCCGCAATTACGCCGTGAATAAGCTGTGTGAACATAGCCTTACTCCTTAGCCCAGGTAAAACACTTCTGACGCGGTCTTTCGGTCATGAGCCGGATATGTCTGTGTGTGGTGGCTCTTGAAGCACTGACTCCAGCCACAGTCCACTACTTGCCAATCTCTCCCAAATTCTTGAATGGCCTTCTCTTGACCATCTTTTTAAGACATGTGCACCTGTGAACAGCCAGCTTCTTTAGCAATGACCTTTTGTGGCTTCTTTCCTTCTGGCGAGTGTCAATGATCGTCTTCTGGACAACTGTCAACTCAGCAGTCCTCCCCCTGATTGTTTAGGCTACTGAACCAGAAAGACGGACCATTTAAAGGCTTAGAAAATATTTGCATGTGACACCATGTGTCAACAATATTAACCTTTTTCACATTATTCTAATTTCCTGATTATACTAAATTTTGGGTTTTCTTTAGCTGTGAGCCATAATCATCCACTTTAGAAGAAATAAATGCTTGAAATATGTCACTCTGTGTAATGTGTCGATCCAATATATGGGTTTCTATTTGACTTTTATTTTGGACATAAATTTACTTTTCGACGACACAAACAGAAAATTGCTCTGTAGTGTGCAGAAGCAGAGCGTTAAATGGATCTATGGCGAAACCAATCTCTCAACATGAATTCTGCAAGAAGAAAATCGTGAAAAACAGCCGCCTTCTCAATCAGAGGGACATGATCTTCACTTTATCCAAATATCCTCAACGTGGTTTGCTTTGTTCACTTTATGACAGACATAGGGTCTGTCTTGTCCTAAGAGTTTAAAATTTAAAAAAACCTACAAATGCCTTTAAGTCCATCCTGGTCTTTTCAAAGATGAGTTGAGCATTAATGTTAGTCCTGGATAGCATAGTGGTTTGCAGCTTTCAGCTGTTCCATCAGTGCTTTTTTTTATTTTTTTATTTGCTCAGTTACTTATTGCATTAACATTAGGTGCCATAAACAATTACAATATCTGGAGCCAAAGAGGCCAGCAGTTGTTTAGATAATGTGGGATGTTTTGATGGTCTGATACTACATAGTCTCTTCATAATGGTTTTAGAACTCTTGGTCCACTTTTTTCCCTCATCTGTTCTTCAGAGCTATGGTCACTACATTTTTTTTTATAAGATTCATGGAAGATCTAGAATAATACATTAGTGACATGACTGAGTAAATAAGGCAGAGTTATATAGGCTATGCATTATATACATTTGGGCTAGCTTTATTACATTAGTATATTAATGAGTAACCTTAAAGGGGGTTTTCTCAGTACAGGCTTTCACAGGCATCTTGAGTTTTCTCTCTTACAACTTAAAATCCAGAGGCAGGTCTCTCCTCCAAGTAGGTGGTCCCTCCTCCCACTCCTCACTGAAGACTGGTGACATCAATATTTTGTGTGAACAGTGGAAGGGAGAGGATGTCACAGCTCTGCAGACATCCTGCAATGGTCAGTTTTCATACCTGGAGAGCTGTCGCCTCCCTTCACAAGCTCCTTGTAACCAGAACACCTGTATTCCTGTAGACAGTTATACATACAGACCCCTAATAATACAGAAAGTGAAATCTTGCCATTGTGTCTTGCAGAGTGTATTATATGTGTGTTATATGGGTGAGGGGAGTGAATCTAGCATTGTCCAGATCCTTCACATCAGAGCTGTACTTGGGAGAGTTTCACTTTCAGTTTGACACAGCTCAGAGGGGAGTGAGCACAGAAAGTGCAGGCAGCCAATCGCAACACAGGGGGTAGGTCTTGTCCAGGGGATTGGACTAAATATCAGGCAGCCAATCACAGCACAGGAGGCATGTCCCGGCCCCCGACTGCAGTCTTAGGTTTAGAACACACAGATTAGCTGCTATACTAAATGATTTAGGTCATACAAATCAATAACACAAGTGCTTATTTTTACTGTTGTCATCATTACAGATATGATCTTTGTAGTGAGAAAACACATTTAATTATTATTTTCAAGAAGGTTCATGACTCTTCAAGGTAGGACAGAGTAGTATGGCTTCAAACAAATGTGCAATGTGCATGTAGATTGATAGCCATATATACTACAGTTAGATTAAATGCCAAACATCAAAAGTAATGAAAATCTGAATAAAATATACGTACATTTTCAAGTTTTGTTGACAGGATGATTATTATGAAATATTTCTTAGCACAATCAACAAAAATGGGACATTTTTCTAGCGAAATATCCTGGATGCAGTATTTTACATAAAAACTGAAGTAGCGAGTACGTGACAGGCTTACTGAATTGTTTTTTCTGTGTTAAAACATAACTGATATAGCGATACAAAAACCGGAATACATATAATAACTTATTCCTCATTATTTGTCATTTCTCGTTTTAGATACTCACCACTACATAATATTAAGGTGCCTGAAGAAGACGGAAAGCAATATCCAGCCATGTTGCTGCTCACAGCTGACCATGATGACAGAGTTGTTCCTTTACATTCTCTAAAATTTATAGCTACCCTGCAGTACATTGTGGGCAAAAGCCCAAAGCAAACAAACCCTCTCCTCATTCACGTGGATACCAAAGCTGGCCATGGGGCAGGGAAGCCAACTGCCAAAGTGATTGAGGAAGTCTCTGACATGTATGCTTTCATTGCACAATGCCTGCATCTCGCTTGGATTGAATAAGTAAAACTGAATTAATTTTCACTTTTAACACAAGGGCTTTTCTGTCACATAACAGATGTCAGTGTTTTACTTTGTAAGATTTGGAAATTAATTTCCTATTTCATCATTTTATATGTGTCTCTGTTGCTTCAGCTATACTGAATGACAAATTGAGATTGCTTTCCTGGATCAGATTATAAAGGGTTTATCTTTTTAGGTGAATGTCAAAGATTCTGCTCTTCAGGTAACTTTAAAGTATACTTTATCCACAGAATTTGGGAAGTTGTAAATGTGTATGGTGCATATCAAATAAATATTTACATCCACTTTGTTGTTCTGTTTTGTCCATATGCTGACCGTTCTTGATTTGTGTCACGGTATGTTTCCTGTCATTGCTTAGAAAAGGTTCTACAATAATTAAATTGCATTCCTTCAAGTAGTAAAAACATATTGTGGTTATACATCTTAGTCTACCGATAAAACAGGACATATGCGATGGTAGGACTATACCATGGTATACATTTGAATACCTTTTTAACCCCTTACTGACATTGCACTTACCCATAAGTTTTAGCCGGTTGCATAGGTACGTCCTGGACATCGTACAGGTTCACAAGCGGAGCTTGCATGGTCGCAGCATGGAACCAGCTGTATGTTACAGCTGGCCCCATACTATGACGCCCACGACCGAAGCTCACTCACTCGCAGGCAAAATAACCCCTTAGCTTTCTTGGTAAATCGCGACCACGGCAGCTAAGGTAAGACAGAGGGAAGGAGCTGCCAATGCTCTCCCTAGAAACCGGAAGCTTAACAAAGGCTTTGGGGCTGCTTGTGACGTCACAGCCAGGTATAGTGATTGACAATTATAATTTATAGCAGTACTACTGTGCATTGTATCAGTGATCTTCAGATCACTGATATAAGTCCCCTAAAAGGTGGGGGGGAAAAAGTGAAACACAAAAAATAAAATAAAAACACATACACAAACAGCAGTTGCCCCCCAAAAAGATAAAAAAAAATAAAGTATACGTATTTAGTCTCACCGTGTGCATAACGGCTTAGCCTACAAATCTGTAATGTTATTTAACACACATGATTATCGCGGTAAAAGAAAAAAAAAGCTCACAGAATTGCAATTTTTGTTCATCCTGCAGCACATAAAATGGAGTAAAAAGCCATACAAACACCAAATTGATTTCAATAAAAGTCAGTTCATCCCGCAAAAAAAAGCCCTTACATGACTCTGTTATTTGGAGAATAAAAATGTAATGGCTATCAGAAGACAGCAATGCATAAATATTGTTTTACACAACACTGGGCCTGTATGAAAACTGTCTAGGTCTAAGATTTTCTTTGTTGCCCGTAGCAACCAATCAGAGCTCCACTTTCATCTCATATAGCTGCTTTGAAAAAAAATGAAAGGGGAGCTTGATGTGGTTGTTATGGCCAACAAATAAGTGTTAGGCACTAGATTGATTTCATACATTTTTAGGCCTTTTTATTTTTTTTTTTTACCTTTTTTAAAGTGCTACACAATAAAAAAAAAACTTTAGAAAATACCCATTGGTACATAAAAAATTTTGGTGGTGTTTTTTTTCACTTCCAGGTTCTTGTAATAAAATGAAACATTTTTGGCTAAAATTGCAGATTGGTGGAAAAATTTTTTATTTTCACAGCTAAACATTACAGTTGTAAAAAACCTGTGTGGGTTGATGTACTCAATACACCCCTGGATATGTTCCTTAAGAGATGTAGTTTGCAATATGTGGTCTTTTTATGATTGTTTATTAAGTTTAAGCACCTTGGGGTGTCCGCAAATCTGAAATGGCGCCTAAAGAAAGTCGTAATAAAAATGAGACCCAGAGGCCAGTAGGTGCTCCTCCTTTTCTGAGGCTTGTGGTTGAATCAAATAGCGCTAGGGCCATATATGGTTATCTCTAAAATTGAAATGATCGGAGGAATCCATATCAAGTTGCATTTCCCTGTTATCATCTACTGTGTTTCAATGAATAATTGCTAAAAATTAAAAATCTGCAAAAAAAAAAAAGAGAAATTGTAAAATTTTACCTCCTCTTTGCTTTAATTTCTGTGAAATATAAACTTCCTAAATGCAGTTTTGAATACTTGAAGGGGTGCAGTTTCTTAGATTTAGTCATTTATGGGGGTATCTAACATACAGGCCCCTCAGAACCATGTCAGAATTGGATTGGCCCTTAAAAAAAATCAATGTTCCAAATGTTCTTGAAAATGTGAAAATTTCCGAACCTTTTTTATTTGATTTTTAATAACTATTTTACTAAATCCATGCTCCTGTCGTAAAAAAATAAAAGTTCATTTAAAAAATTGTGCCAACTTATAGTAGACATAGATGCAAGTTCTAAACTATTTTGTATGAAATAATGACCTGTCTTACATGCAAAAATTTTAACGATATTTTGATATTTTTTCACAAAATAAACGCATTCAATTATGAACCAAAAGTTCTTACTTATCAAAGAAAATGTGTCACGAGAAAACATCTCTGAATCGATGGTTAGGTTACTTGTATCATAAAATTTATTTTAAACAACCAATAATCCCAAAAGTGAGGAGAGAACCTTTTGGGAATTAAGTTGTTTGATTTTGATAGTGAGAACTGTGGCCTTATATTTAGGACCAAAATTGTGGTTATATCATTAGTGTATTCCCACATAAAGTGACACATCAGATTTTAAAAAATGGGGCTCTGTCAGGAAGGTCAAAACTTTCTGCGGCGGTAAGGGGTTAAAGGTTTTCCAACATAAACAACTGGCAAACACTAAAATCATTGTGTACATGGGACATAACTTTAGCCATGCGAAGACTCATGGGTGCCCCATATCTTGGGAAATCATGATCCTGTTGTCTATTCTCCAATTGTCCTTCTTTAGACCAATAGATACGAACAACCTTATATAGGACCAACCACTTTGGAGATGATCTGATAAAGTTATCTAGTTACCACAATTTGACCCTTGTTAAAGTTACTATCTTTTCTACTGTTGCCCAATATTCCTACTTCCAATACATTAGTTGTGTGTAGTTATTGGGACATTTCAGCAGACCGTATCCTGTTTGAACAGAAAAGCGAGTTTGTTTGTTTTTTTTAAACTGTAGAGTAAAATCTTGTGTATATTCATTATATTGTATTTGTATTATATTGTGACCAGATCTGGAGGAAACACATATAAAATATATATAACAATCTAAGAAAGCTAGGTTTTCTCAATGAACTTGGCTTACTCATCGTGATACTGCAGATCCAGAGCTACAGGACAATGAAACGGACAGTGGAAGAAAGAGTACATAAATGTTCCATTGTTCTGATTGGCACAGTGACTTGCTTTTATTAGTGAGTGGTCTGACTAAGAATGGGTTCATGTCCCAGAGCTAGGTTACAGCTAGCAGAAAGACATAAAAAAGGATCTCCATGTCGGTGGGAAGCACGCCACAACAAAGATGGTTGATGTGGAGAGAGAACTACTGCATGGTATGAAAGAGAGGGCTTTGACTCCTCTGACTCTTTGACTGCTCCATAACAACCTAGATCCGAACTAACCAGCTCAGCAACATGATGTCACTGGAAGCAGACTATTAGGCTTGGACTACACAGCACAGATTTTCTGTCCGATTTTTGGCAACAGTACCCCGTGCTGCATAGTCAGCAATAAAAAATACGTGCCGTAGTCTATACAGCACAGAATTTTTACCGTCTCTCTTAAAACGTTGCGGAATATGCAACATGTTGTATATAACGCAGGATTCCGTCGGATTCCCCTACATTAAATTGTAGGGGGCCGACGGCAAGTCCGAAAACTGACCGTGGCTTCTGCGCAAATCCGCGCCAAAAACCGCGGTGCAGCAAATGTCAAAATGCCATCCAATTTTGGATGGCATTTTGACATTTGCTGTGTAGACCTAGCCTTAGGGTTTTTTACATCACTGAGGGCATGTTTTCTTGTAGTTTTTCAGCATTCTCACATCTTTCTAAACTTAATGTGATATGCCAAATTGTCTAGAAATAACTACTCCCTTACCTTCCTGGGCTTTTGCATGTTATTGTTGTAACTTTATCATTCTACTCGGCAGCATTTTATACCCTGTTTCCCCCAAAATAAGACCGTATCTAATATTAAATTTTGCTCCTAAAGACGAGCAAAGACTTATTTTTAGGAGATGTTTTTTTTTTTTTAATAAGCAATAATTCACATTTATTGTTGAACAAAACATCAACATGTATAAATATACTGTAGTGATTTCATCATAAACATTAGCATAAGCAGCCAAACTCTGAATTGCATCAAAAAATGCAATATGTCTTAGTTTCGGGGGTGTCTTATTTTCATGGAAACAAGGTAATAAAACCATTATTCATTAACAAATAGCAAAAAGTTTCCATTATAATTGTCTGTTTAAGCCCCCTGTTAGTTTGTTGCCGTTACATTTGTAGTTTGACTCAAGTTACCAAACACTGAATTGTCTCAGAGTCGGGATGCTGTTTTATACTAACACATTCATACAGTATATCTAGCCATGCTGACAACATACATTAGACTAAAATGGACAGTAGAAGTCTGAAACTCACTATCAATGTGACTGATTCTTCCATAAACATTTTTCTACAGGCCGCTTACTAGTTTAAAGCATGAAAATATTATTTCAGTCGGTTAATAGAAAAAAATGTCAATTTTGAATTACAGTTACATTATGGATTGTGCAAAGTTATTAGGTTTTTGAAAAATCCATATATTTACTTGACATTTACTAGCCATGAAAATGTAAAACCAAAAAATTTGCAGAAAATATATTTCACACACGCAACATGACATTTAATGAAATGAGGATTTTAGTCACTGACAACTTGCAATATTCATCAAATACAAAATGGATTTCATTTTGAGTGATTTGTTTTAGACACAGCATATTTTATTTAAGTGACTTCTGTTAAATTCATACCAAAAAAGCCAGTAAGGATATTAGTTGAATATATAGGGCAGTAGAGACACCTTGTGTCTTATATTTACATTAAATTATAGAATTGCTGCAATTTTTTAATACAATGTTTTGTGACTGTTAGTAGTGATTTGTCTCCCATTACATATGAAATGTTTTCTGATCAGCATTTTCACACTGGTATCTCATGTTGAGTGGCAAAGAGAAGAAGAAATAGGCTACAACATACTTTTCAAAAATTGACATGTATTTTCACCCTAGGAAATCCTTAAGACATGACCAGTTGGGGTTCCTTGACCGGTTTGGGAGCACTGAATTAGATCATTTTAAGGAAACATTTAAATGAATTGGGCTAAACTGCAATATCGCACACAAACTGTGGCATCGGTTTGTGGAGAAAGCAGTTATGTTTTTTGTAATCCTGGCTTAACCCTTCAGTGACAGCTGTATTGTGTTACAAGAGGCCTAGATAAAGCGAGATAGCAGCACTATACAAGCAGATGTTTTATATGAATATACCCAGTTACTCTTTGGAAAGGGGGTTGTCTTCTACTTTTTCTTGCAGACTGCAATAACCTTTGACATTTCTTATTCAATGACATTCCTTGCAGCAGCCATAAAGCTTATTTACCCTACAGCACATACAAGTGATGCAGGGTGGCTACTTCCAATTTGGCCAGTCCCAATTTTTTTTTTTTAAACTATAGTTCGCTACAATATTAAAAATAAAATATCTAATAAGAAACCTATATTAATTACATTTCCTTTAAGCCCTTGGACATACTATTACATCATGAGAATAATGCAGTTATCATGAATTGATATAATAATACAACATAGTGATGTAATAGCACAAAAGCTGTGCCCGTGCCATTACTTGTGGGTGTTGGATGTATTACAGGGTTTGAATCAAAAATAATTTTATAATTCAATGAATTATGGCTGTCTGCATAACACTTAAATGCATCCTATTAGACCCTGTGTCTAATTGGTGTATAGAGATGGCAGTGCCATGTTCAGCATTATCTGCACCGTCTAAGGAAATTAAGGGAGCGCCAACTGTCACAAAATAAATAAAATATCTAAAAATACTAGAACAAAAATAAAAAAGCTTTCTCCAAATATAAACTGGTATATTATGTAAAAAAAAGAGGAGAAAGTACACAATCGGTATCACCACATCCATAATAACCTAAACTATATTTTAATCCGCACCGGCATAAAAACAATAAATCAAAAAGTTATTTGTTTCTTTGTTTCCCTTGGTCCCCAAAAAATGGAAAACCAACGTTTTTTAAAGGTATATGTACCCCAAAATGATACCAATGAAAAAGTAATCTTATACTGCAGAAACAAACAGCTCTACCTTGATCGGAAGTAAAAATGCTATTGGATTTAAAGCTGGTGACCAAATGAAATTATTTTTTATCCCCTTCCTGCTGCAGAGATTTTTGTTTACAATGTGTTTTTTTCCTTATTGCCTTCTAACATGCAAAACTTTTCTAATTTGTCTAGCTGACTAGTAATATGAGGGTTTGTTACCTTTTAATTACACTATATATTGTGTCATAAAATATAATGGGAAAACAAAAACATATTTTGTGTAGGGTGGAATGTGGGAACATGAAAAAAATGCAATTGCACTATTTTGTAGGGGTTGCTTTGCTATAGAGTTCACTGTACAGTATAAATGGCATGTTAGCTTTTGTTTTGCAGGTTGTTACAATTTTGGCAATACCCAATTATTTTTTATGTTTTCCTACTTTGAAAAATCCAATGTTATTATTTAGAGTTACTTTGCAGTGCCATTTCTAAAACCAATAACTTTATAATTTTTTCATTTACGACTTGTGTGAGCACTCATTTTTTGCAGAATGGAATGTAGTTTTTGATTGGTACCATTTTAGTAAATTTTAAGTGGAAAGTGACCCAAAAAAATGCAACTTTGCTGTTGTTTTTTCCATGGTGTTCAAGTGCGGAATACATAATGTTATTTTTTAATAGGCTAAATTTCTACAGATGCGGTGATACTAATTGTGTTTATCTTTTTATTTTATTTTTTGTTAAAAATGTGGCAAAATGGGAGCGTTGTGAACTTTTAACAATTTTTTTATATATTTGAAATGTGACAAACGTTTCGGCATAAGGGGCATTTTAACCAAAAAAAAAAAAAAATTTTTTTTTAAAAAAAAAATTTCGATTTTGGCTTAAATGCTGATTGTGTTGGCCCCCACTCCTTTTTTGCTTAAACATCTGGGTTTTGGAGTTTTTTCCCAATCCCCCCCCGGGCTACCCAAAAATGTCAGCGTAATTTAAAACCCCAGCACTCATCAGCCCATGAGCCCACTCCATACTCCCTTACCAATTGCATGAAGTGCAATTAAATTATGTATTGGTTATACTTTAAAAATTGCTCTTATGGTTCAAAAGAGGAAAACTCAACAACATAAGTTGGGTAAAGCTGTAATTGTACTGACCTAGAGAATACAGTTAAGTTCTATATCACATAAGAAAGCTGTAAAAACAAAACCCCAAATTATATGTACCCTCACAATGTGCAAATAAATATATAGTCCAAACTGCAGCAAAAAAGACCTCAAAATGCAACGGTGATAGAAAAATAAAAGCATTTTAAGTCTGAAAATACAAGGAAAACAAAAAAGTACCATATGATGAAGGCCAAAAAGGGAGCATCCTTCAGTTAAGAAATTAGTTAATAAATGACATGAATAGGAAATACTAATATAAGTTAGAAACTAACAGGGCATACAGATAGGCATTATTTTCATGGGACATTTTCATAGGACATTTTTAATGAAGACTATAAAGTTGCTTGTTTTTTCATTTAGTAACTGTAAAGAATTCAAGTAAACATCAAGAAAAAAGTTACATCACTTATGTATCACCTCTAAAATTCAAGTATGAAGACTTCTCTGTCTCAGCCACAAATTGTTGAAGGTAGTTGGGATCAGCAGCATGAGAAAAGCAATTTTAAAGGGGTATTCTCACCACACTGATTAGCTTTAAATATTTAGGCAAAGGTAAATAAAGATTATCAAATAAGTTTTTTGCTTCTTTTCAAAGGTAGAGCAATTCTCATCTCCTGCTTCTGTCCTTAGGTTGCCAACCATCTCTCTCTGCTCTCATTGCTCTAGCTGCCCTGGCCAACAATGGTAATGTCAATCCCTGTTGTGTGTTATCAGTAGCACAGGAGGTTTTTTATCTATGTTACCAACAAACTTTAACCCTTTTGAGCTCTGTAGCCTTTTCTCTTACTATTTAAACATCTCCATTACCAATGTCCTTCTAACAGTGTCAGCTAGTAATAGCTGAGCTGATATGCTAAACACTGCTGAAGAACCACCCACAGCCTGAAGTTTGCCGTGAAGAGCAGGCCCTGTGAAACACCTCTTTAACCCCTTAACGATCACCCATTGTCTTTTGACAGTGAACAGATCTTGTTCTCTGTCAGCAGCGATGCCAAAAGACGTCAATGCCTACAGAGGGGGCTTGCGGTACTTCAAGCAATAGTGTAGCACTAATCCACCCAGGTTACATAAAAGGGCTTTAGCGGGACCCCCCCCTGCATGAAACATACTACATTTAAAACAATATGCCGAAAACCACAAATGTTCTCTTTGCTTTTTTATGGGATTTTTTATCTTTTTATTTATGGAAAAATCTTACCAATTTGCCAAAAAAAAGGTTGGTGAAATTTTTTTAAAACTTTCATATGAAAACAAAAGTTAAAAAAATGTAACCTGGAATCCTAATGGGTTTAAATGTCCCAAAGGGGTCGGCGGGGTTTCCCCCAAAAGGGTACTACTGATTGATGCCTTTCACAGAGATCATAGGAGCAGCCGGTTTTAGATGCCCCCCATAAGAAAACCACACGACGTTTGGGGGGGATAACACCCCCCCCTTTCTCAAGTGTGAGCGGGACCCACGTCCTATCTATTTGTACTCCTAAATGCAGTGGGGGTAATTAAAACCCGCCTACTATGCATTAAAACATCTACACTCATGTACCTAAATACTCTCTTAAAATTAACATCTATTGTAAAACATTCTATTCAACAACAGTAAAAGGCATGTACATTTTCACTTCCATGTTAATCCCAATTAAACGTTCAAGATAAACCATGTAGGGAGGACAATGAATTGCAACTTTATAATCATAAAAATACCTTCCACGGGCACGTTTCTTAACCCCTTTTGGGAGCTAAAGTACCCAATCTATTAATCCGAATCTTCACCTGCATCAATCGCGATTAATTGAACTGGGTCACTACCCGTGACCCCCTCCAAAACCACCCAGGCAAAAATCTGTACATTTGGTGAGTTTCAAAGAAATGTCTACGACGCCGTTTCACCAAAATTTTTTTGTTTTTTGTTGTTGGTCCTGAGCCATCAGCTCAGCCTCACGTGGGTTTTTTTTCCCTCCGGGCTTATACAAACGAATGAAGATCTATTTCATTGAGCCTGACACGTATCATTTCGTGATGTCTGACCGACAAAATTTGCTGCATGGGGTTTTTGGGAAATATATAAATTGTGGAGTGCATGTAAGAAAACCACGGATAGGGACCGAAGTACCTTGTGATGGAGTGCAAAAAACGCCCTTTATGATCCCTTTCAATTATGCAACCAGGCAGGGGTAAGTACCCCTTCCCCCTGAGTCTGAAAAATTGTTGGGACATCTTCTTTTTAAGGTCTGAAAAGTACAAAGAAATTACCGATAGATTTTCCTTTTGATAATAAAAATTTGGAAGGGTTTTTTAAAAAAGTGGCCCTATTTTTTATCTTTTTTCATAAAGCCAGTATTTTCCGATAGTTTTTCCTAACTAGATTAGATGGGGAAACATCCTGAAATTATCCCCCATTTGATCCTTTCTCTAGGGTTTTGGGGGCCCGCGCTCATTGCGTGATAGGGCGCCCACCCCTCTCCCTATCTTAGAAATATCTTCAGAGTAAAACCCCTTGCAGTGAACTTCGGTTAGCTTCTCTTTTTGTTGTTTTAATCTCATAAAGGACAGATTTTGGGGAGCCCTGAGGGAATGACCTTTTGGAGGCATTAATAACACTAGGGGGATGTTGACTACGACAACAAGTAAGTTATTTTTGTCTAAACTCCTTAGAAATAGTGTAGTGGAAATTAGCACCTTCCTTCTTAACTAACATCTAAGAAGTTAAGTTTCACGATCTTTTTCAAGATGAAAGCAATCTGGGCATTGCCGCATTGATATACCGCAGAAAACATCCAACCCCCCCTCGCTGCCTCTCCAAAAAATCAAAATGTCACATAACCTGCCCCATAACAAGTGACAGCTCCAAGGGGAGATAAAAAGCAAATCCCAAAATTCCATGAAAAAATTGGCAAGGGGAGGCCGACGGGAAACCATCAAACGCCCGCCTTTCCAAAAGCAACCCTGTCCAAAACGAAAATAATTTTTCGGAGGATAATTCCCTTCTCGACAGAAAAAACAATAAATCTTTCGAGAGACTGGCATGCATATAAGTTTGTTCCCTTAAAACTTGTATGCCCCCCTTCAGTGGGATACATTGTAAAAAAATTTTGACGTCCAAGGACACATAAAATGACTTCAGACTGTCGATTTTCTCAATTTTTTCAAAAAATCATTTTGTAACCCCTTTAAAGGGAGCCGGGGAAGACTCTGACGATTCCCGCGATACTACAATGTAAACGGCTACGGGGGAATACCGACCCAACCCCGAAACACGGGCGGCCAGGTGGCTCAGAAACGTCGTGTGTTTTCTTTTTGGGGGACACTAAACCGGCTGCTCCCATGACTCTGTTAAAAAAGGGATCGAAACAAAATAGTACCTTTGGCGAAACCGCCGACCCTTCGGGACATTTAACCTCATTGAGGGGTTCCGGTTAAAATTTTTTGAAATTTTTTGGGGTTTTGCTTTTTTGAGAAGTAATAAAATTTCAGCCAACGCTTTTTTTTGGGAAATTGGTGAAGAATTTTTTCATAAAAATAAAAAGAATAAAAAATAACCCCAAAAAACGCAAAAAGGAAATTTGTGGGTTTAAAAGCATATTGTTTTAATTGTGCTTGCGGTACTTAACAGCTTCACTCCTAGAGTAGTTTATGTGAACACCAGTGACCGGAAGAAGCCTCCGATCCCCAGGGTTTAACCTTTTGATTGTTGCAGTCCGTGACCATGGCATAACCAAAGGGGATTCCCCTGCTCTATTGGGTCACTGGGATTCCCAGTGCCTGATGGAGTCTGGAGAATATACAGTTGTGATCAAAAGTTTATTTTTGCTTTCTTGGCCTTTTCCAGAAAATATGAATGATAACACAAAACTTTTTTTCCCCCCCCAGGGTTAGTGGTTGGGTGAAGCCATTTATTTCAAAATACTGTTTTTCTCTTTTTAAATCATTATGAAAACTGAAAACATCCAAAAGACCCCGACAAAATTCACTACCCTGGTGGTTTTTTGGCCCGATGACATGCACAGAAGTTGACACAAATGGGTTTGAATGGATAAAGGGAAAATCCTCACCCGTGATTTTTTGCTTGTAATCATGTGTTTTAATAATAGCGAGTGGGTTTCTGGGATCCAGAAACTCTTTGCATCTTTCTCCAGTCACTGCTTTTGGGTGTGAGTATGTTGAGCGATTTTTATCGCAAAGTTGAAATCGGCAAGGTTTTTATGGTGATCGAAAAATTTTCCAGATCATGCGATAAAATTTAAGGTAAAAATCTAGCAACATCTATTTAAAATCGCCCTTTTTTCGGGGCTTTCCCTTTAATTTTTGGGGGCCAGCAAAAAGGATTACAGAATAGAGCAGGTGAGAGTGTGTCGACTCATGACTGGGGTGTGGGATGGTTTTGATTGGCTGGAAAAAAACACATGACCCCCGTTTACATAGAACAGCGTTTCCTGTTTCAGCCCCAGTTTTTCTCACTCTCATAGGGAAGGACCCCCCTCTGCCTGGGCCAAACCCTCAGCAAAATTAGTCTATTTCTGCACAGAGAAACCCTAATTTTAGCTTGATCCTCCCAAATTTTGTTAGATTAGGATTTGAAAATTTTTTCAGTTAGCTAAAAAATTTTAAAGCCATCTACCGCGAAAAACCGGCGGTTTGGGGAGGGGGGGTCCCCACGGGCGAAACCAGACAAAGTCTATTATAAAGAACACTGGATAAAGTTCCCCAAGACTTGTGTAGACATTGTAGGGGAAAATATCTTTTTTTAACAGTTTGTATTAAATATTTCTGGATATTGGGGCAGCCTGAACTTTATTGGATCCACATCTTTTTTTGAAACTGAGGTTCTTTTTTAGTGAAAACCCCACTTTTTTTCGTAACATTTCAATAGGTGTTCTTTTCAATTTTCCCCAAAACCCCTGTGATGTTGATATACCCACCTTGCACTTAAATTACAACCCGCAATCTTGTAGTAGCACGGGTTGTTTGTTGCCAAAAATCCCGTGTATGTACGAAAACATCACGTTAATTTTTTTTGGGGGTTTTGCGCACCCCCCTGTTCATTGATGCGCTCTACGTAAATCTTAAAACGAATTTTATCCCCAACGGTAAATTGAAAGGTGCAAAAAATAAGTTTTTTATATCAAAACATAACGTTACGTTTTTTTTTGACTTTTGCGCACCCGATGTTCATTGCGCAGCACCCTGCTTTTAAATCTTAAAACAGCAATTCTATTTCACCACGGTAAATTAAAAGGTAAAAAAAATCCCTTTTATTATATCAAAAATACAGTTTGTTTTTTGACTTTTGCAACCCAGCACTGTTCATTGACGCAGCATCTACTTTAAAAATCTTAAAAACCCCAATTTCTATATTCACCCAAGGTAAATTTGAAAGGGAAAAAAAATACCGTTTTTTTACCAAAAATAACGTTAGTGTTTTTTGGGACTTTTGCCCTTAAAGTTTTGTTGATAGCCCCTTGCATTTAAAATTTTGAATCCAGCAATTTTGTTTTGATTAGGGGGTTTTGGAATGTGTGTTTTTGCGTCTTTTAATAGAGAATTTCCAAAAAATTCCCTCTTCTAAAATTTTTTTTTTCTGAACATGGAGGAAATGAGGTGGTAAGCGAGCAAAAGGGGGGGTTTTAGCACAGGGAAAGGTAGGGTACGAGAAAAGGTGTCCTTTCCCAGTGCTGGCGACAACACGCTGCCAGCGGATGTCTTTGGCAGGCCGTAGGCCTGTCATCGTGGGTCGGGCCTGTAAATTTAAAGTAACGAACATCGTCCCAATCTGCCCTTCAGGGGTTTAAATGCAACCTGACTAGCAGTCTTCCCTCCGTCTCATCCGGCCACAAATGTCGTCATCGCATCCGTCCAAACAGAAGCAGCCCAATGTCAACTGGTACCCACCCTGTGGTAAATCCATGTTGAAGACCTCTTTGATGACAAAAATCGGTTGGGGTCGAAGGATGTTAAAAGTCAAGAGGTTTTTTTGTCTGTTTGCACCCATTACTGTGCCATCAGAGGAGGTAAAGGAAGCTAAATCGGCAAAAACCCCGGGCGGTGGAACACCTTGCAGTGCCCCTTGTTTGTAGCCCGCAGTTCTGGTGCAGAAATCAGGACGACAAGTCCCTGTTTTGATATGTGATGTGATGCTTTTGGGATCCTTCCTGGTTTTTCCGCGATTTGTTTGCGAGCGTTCATCAGTGGCGAGGAGGAAGCGTGGGGGTGTTAAATACGGGCCCGCCACAAAAAGGAAGGGGCGGTCGCAAAAAGGTCCGCTGTTGATTCCCCCAGCCACGGTAGGGGCAAACCCCGCCCCTCGTTATCGCCGAAAAAAGGGTCCGGACCTCTCAACCCTGGGCCCTTCTTTGAGCAAGCTCTGATTCACCCAGCGATGTCATATGCCGCCTTTCCCTTTTAAAACGATAAGTGAGGCAAAAAAACCTTTTTAAGGGGTTTAAACCACCACCAACATGTTAGTCACATGCAGCAAATGTTGAGTTGAAATGGAGGGAACATTTGGGGCCAAAAAAGGCCAGACGACGCCGGGCCCCCAACCACTTTTCCCCCCCTTTGTCTCCGCCTCCTCCGCCACCCCCAAAGCGTTCCTCGTCCCCATGTCCTCAGAGTCATGATCCGGTCCCCTCGCTTCAGCCTCCACCGTCGCCGAGTCCCCCGCACCACCAGGACCCATCCTCCCCTTCTCCTTTTGCAGTTTGACGCCTGCACCCCGTTACGCGGCCAGTTAAGCGCCAGCCTTCGTTTCCAGGTTTGGGGCAAAAGGGGAAAACTTTAACCCAAACCATCCAAAGCCAAAACCCTGAATGTGGGCTTTCCCAGGCTTTTGCCTTGGAAATGTTCCCTTTGTTGGTGGCACGAGGGGTTCCCCACGCAGGTCCCCCTGCCCCCAATCCCAGGGGAGCAGGCATTTTTTGCCAGAAAAAACCCATCCCTCCCCTGGCCAGCCAGTGTAATCAAAAATTTTTAAGCGGTTGTCTGCTTCTGTGTCCGGAAAAGTCCCCACCCCGACACGGACTGTAGCACGGCCAAAGGCCGCTATATCTCTGGACAGCTCACTGGGGGCTGGGTGATGTTCTGGGGGGGTAGGGGTGGCTCTCAGTCTGGCGCCGCTCTTCAAAACCGCAGGGTGGTGCAGGGCTCTTTCCCCAAGGTCTCTGGTGGCATCACGTCCCCAGGCCCGGCCGTTTTGGGAAATTTAAATCTCCCTTGGAGGAGCCCACACACGGTCGGAGTTTGTGGAGGCTCTAAGAAACGAGACCGGGGTGGTGGGTGAAAAAGAACCTTGTCCCAGGTAAGGTGGTGTGCGATAACGGGCGAAATTGCTGGCCGCTTTAAGATCGGTAGGTGGAGACACCCCTTCCCTGGCACATGTCATGAACCTTGTGTCCGAAATTTCAAAAAGACCCTCCCCGGGTTTTGGGACTGTGCTGAAGAAGGTCGAGGTCTGAGTTCGAATTCCACCTTTCGCACCCGCTCGTCCCCCCGGGTGCGGGGGCAGCGTCAGTTGGGCCTCCCGTCAACCGTCTCATTTTACGTGGCAAACGCGGGAAATTCCACCCTCCACATGTCCGCGATTTGGCAGCGCGCAAATGCCTTACCCCAGTACAAAGTGACACATGGCCTGACAAGCAGCGGTAGGACTCGGGGTGTTGAACCACCGAGGGGAGGCAGGTGAAAGAGCTTGCCCACCTTGCAGTTTTGAAAAACCCACCAAAATGGTCAGTGCGGACAATGCCCTTGTCAGCATGAGCATTGTGGTGATCTTGTTCGGGAACGATCTTGGACCTCTGAAACAACAGGTTTCCCGCCGCGCGGAGGGGGACGGACAAGATGCGGACACGGGCCTTTTTCCGTAAAAATCCACAAGGCCCAAAGTTTAAAATTTTCTGGGTCTTCATTAGGCAGTGGTTGGGGTCAGGCTAGTGCAAGGTGGCCCCCATCGTTAGGGTGTATTAGGCAATCAGGGGTGTGTTGAAGTGTGCGGAGGCGCGGGGAGGGGAGGAGGTGTTCCTGACACCGTGTTTACCGCGCCCCTTGCCGGGGGGGCCTTTCCCCTTTCTGTCCCTCGCCCCGGGGAAAAAAACTCCCCTCCCTTGCTTGGGGGTGCTCCCTTTCCTCCAACTGACCTTCATTAAGGCCCTCAAAAATGAACAACAGTTAGGGGGCCCCCTCGGTTTTTCCCGGGGACAAAACAAAAATCAGCCTTTTCCCTTCAACCCACCCAAAAAGAGAGTAAAATGCAGGAAATTGGGACCTTGCTGATGATCAACTGGGAATCTGTTGCGTTTTCTTTTCAGTTTCCCCAAAAGTCGGGGGAACAAAATCGTGACGTGACGCAGTAGGTGCCAAGTAGGGTTTAGCCGGCGCAGAAGGGAAGGTGGGAAAGCTAATGGGTGCCTCTGGCAAATCTTTGTTTAAACCCCCCACCAAGATGCAGAGGGCACACATCCAACACACGAGATCAGCTTAAAATCTTGGTGCAAGGTTCTCACCAAAAAACCCTGTTTTTTTTCAGTGTTCCCCCCAATAGATTTGGGTATCCCAAAATTTTACGAATGGCCCCAGCGGCTCGTCACGCCCTAGAGGGGGTTGTCCCGAGCAGCCCGCGTCTATTGGCGGCCTTCAGCCAGTGGAGGAGTATTTTCAGACAAACGATCGGGTTTCCCCAGATAATGGGATCATTTTTCTTTCATATGAGAATAGGATGGATCTCTGAGATGTTGTGGCCCCATTGCGAGGTCACCCGATTAGTTGCCCGTTACTTCACATTCCTTTTCAAACAGAAAAGGTCCTTTGAAAAATTTTTTTTAAATGATCATTTCTTCTGCAATTTTTATTCTCTTTTCCCCAAAAGTTTTTTGTGGTTTTGCTGTGAGGGACTGTAAAAAACAGCAAGGTTTCTGACAAAACCCCTATTCCATTTACCCCCTTTTCTTGAAGTTTTTTTCATTGTCAAGGTTTTTTGGGCATGTTGTGTGGATACAGCAATAATCATGGTCTTTTGGAAAAGAAATGGACTTTTAAATGGCATTTCTCCTCCCCAATTTTTTTTGTGGCGAGAAGTCATATTTATAATTTTTTGGGGTAGTTGCTGTGAGATAAGCTATAAATTTTGGTCCTTTGGAAAAAGAAATGTGGTTTAAGTGGCATTTTCCCCACAATTTTTAATAGTGGCTAGAAGTCAATTTTTAATTTTTTGGGGTATGTAGCTGTGAGTACAGCAATTTAAACATGGTCCCTTTTTAACAGAAATGTGGCTTCTAATTTATTTTCCCTCACAATTTTTAATAGGGTGAGAAGTCATTTTATAATTTTTTGGGGTATGTAGCTGTGAGTAAGCAAAAATATGGTCCTTTTTTAACAGAATGTGGGGTTTAAGTGGCATTTCTCCCTCACAATTTTTAACAGTGGCGAGAAAGTCATTTTTTTTAAATTTTTTGGGGCAGGGGCTTTGAAATTTCAGCAAAACTACAGGCCTATTAAAAAAATGTTGTTTCTAACGAATTTGTTCTACAATTGCCCCAAATGGCTTTCCCAAGGGTCATGCTTTGAATTTTTTGGGGGTTTTGCTGTGAATGCGATCTACCCCGGGCTTTTTCAAAAAAAAAGTTTTTTCTAACCGACATTTTTTCTTTTTACAATTGTCAAGAGTGGCTCAAGGGTTGGGTGCTTTTGAAACAGGAATAGGAGGACACTGTTAAAGGACACATTTGCAAATGACTTGTTTTTGCAAGATCTTTAACTAGCTATCAATCCCTGTATTGAGACAAACCATTTAATACAATGAAAAAAAGAAAACAAGCATGGTGGGTTCCCTCCTATTTTAAAAAAGTGTTTTCTGAATTAAAAATACTAAAAAACTTGCATGTACAAAATAGCTGTTAAAAAATTTCCCCTGAATTGTACAAGGGAGGTACAGGAAAATTGACGATGTAGGTTATTCAGAGGACATGGAGTAGGAGCAGGACAGAGAACAAAGTACAGAGAAAATTTCCTCCGCCGTTTTGTAAAAAGAGAAAAAGAATGCCAATAAAGGACCTGGGTGTAACGGAGCGTTAACCCCCAGTATTTCCAAGTGAAGCTAATTGGTCCACACTCATAGGAAAGGGGAAGCGGTTTTCCGGGATTGATGTGTACGAGGAAGGGGTGGAGTTCTTCCCCTTCCCCTTCCGCACCTCTTTTAGCACGACATTTTTGTTGGGTCATCGGGCCTTTTAACCTGGTGTTAATGATGACGGACGCCCGCCGGGCTTTCACCCCCCCACTGTAAAATCCCGGGCCCCCGGGGCATGCTGTGGCCCAGGACGGGATAGTCAATGTCAGTTCAATAAAAAAGGTGGTTTTGAAAGCTCCTTTTTCCCGGGACTTTTTAAATGTGGGGGTATGGGGTTTTTGGGGTCATGCTGTGGCCAGGACAGGGTTTGTAATTCCCGTGAAAATAAAATGGTGGGTTTAAAAAACTCCTTTTTTCGGGGACTTTTTTTAAAAATGGGGGGTATGAGGTTTGGGGCTATGCTGTGGCCAGGAAGGTATGCCATGTCCAGTTCAAAATAAAATGGGGTTGAAAGACTCCTTTTTCCCCCCTTTTTTTAAAAGTCGGGGTTTTTGCAGGTTTTTGGGGTCTGCTGTGGCCCGAAGGTATAGTCAATGCCGTGAAACTAAAATGGGGTTGAAGACTCCTTTTTCCGGCACTTTTTAAAAGTGGGGGTCATGCAGGTTTTGGGGTCTGCTGTGGGGCCCGGACAGGTTGTCAATGTCCCGTGAAAACTAAAATGGGGTTGAAAAAACTCCTTTTTTGGCAAATTTTTAAAGTGGGGGTCATGGGTTTGGGGTCTTTCTGTGGCCCGGAAAGGGTTTGGGCAAATGTCCAGTGAAATAAAATGGTGGTTTAAAGACTCCTTTTTCCCGGACTTTTTTAAAAGTGGGGTATGAGGTTTGGGGTCAGCGTGGCCCAGGCAGGGATAGTCAATGTCCCCGTTCAACTAAAATGTTGGTTTTTAAAGATTTTTTCTGGCATTTTTTAAAAGGGGGGGGCATGAGGTTTGGGGCATGTGGGCCGGCGGTATAGTCAAAAGTCCCGTTTAAACTAAAAAGGTGGTTTGAAAGACTCCTTTTTCCCGGACTTTTTTTAAAGTGGGGGTCATGCAGGTTTTGGGGTCATGTGTGGCCCAGGAAGGTATAGTCAATTCCAGTGAAACTAAAAAAAGGGGGTTGAAAAACTCCCTTTTTCCGGCACTTTTTTAATGTGGGGGGGCTGCGGTTTGGGGTCATGCTGCGTTCCCCGGACGGGATATTCAATGTCCAGTTCAAGTAAAATGATGGTTCAATCATACTGCTTCTGGCCTTTTTAATTTGTGGGTGATGAGGTTTAAGGGTCGGCTGTGGGCAAGAAGGGGTAGAAAAAGGGCTGTGACTTTTTTTGTGATTTTATAAACCCAAGTGTGTTGCCCGTGTGCACGTATCCCTTTTTACTGTTGTGGTGTTAATTTTAGCTTCTCAGCCTTTTTTTGGGGTTTTTAAAAATGAAAGGGGTTGTTGCCCCCCATGACTTTAATGGTATCCGGGAAAACGATGTCACTATCAAAAAACCTTATCGTTTTGCGGCCGACTATGACTATCGATCGATCTCGATAGCCAACGCAATCGTCAAAAATAATTATGAGTCCTTGGGAAAAGCAAAAAAAACTTTAATGGATTAGGGGGGAAAGGTTTGTTGGGGAAATGTTAAAAGGAAAGGGATACCAAAAGATATCCAAGGAATTGATTTAAAGTCAGTCAGAGTGTTCAAAAGTGAAAAACCAAATGGAAATGGGGCTCTGTAAAAACCAAAACATGGGGAGGGAGACCAAAAAAAATTTTTGGCCAAACTGCCCGGAAAAATGTTTAGGGGCAAAGAAAAAAAAACAAAAAACATCAGTGAAAATACAGGGGTTTTGAAACTGCAGGTGGCGGTTTCAATATGCACAAAAAGGAGGCAAATGAAAGAAAAATGGGCTTAGGTTGCAAAGAAAGGGGATTTCTGCACAAATGCCACAAAGTATCTCGCCTACAATACGCCAAACAGCACAGAGACGAGCCTCAAAACTTCTGGAATAAGGCCATTTGGAGTGATGAGACCAAAATCGAACTTTTTGGCCACAACCTTATACGTTACAGTTGGAGAGGTGTCAACACCATTCCTACGGTGAAGCACGGAGGAGGATTGCTGATGGTTTGGGGATGTGTGAGCAACAAAGGCACAGGAAACTTGGTCAAGGTTGAAGGAAAGATGAATGCAGCACGTTATCAGCAAATACTGGAGGTAAATTTGCTCTCATTAGCCCGGAAGCTGCACATGGGACGTACTTGGATGTTCCAACATGACAACGATCTAAAATACAAGGTCAAGTCGACCTGTCATTGGCTACAGCAGAACAAAGTGAAGGTTCTGGAGTGGCCATCTCAGTCTCCTGACCTCAATATCATTGAGCCACTCTGGGGAGACTCAAGCGTGCAGTTCATGCAAGACAGCCCAGGAACTTACAGGAACTGGAGGCTTTTTGCCAAGAAGAATGGGCAGCTTTACCATCTGAGAAAATAAAGAACCTCATCCACAACTACCGCAAAAGACTTAAAACTGTCATTGATGTCAGAGGGGGCAATACACGGTATTAAGAACTTGGGTATGTGAACTTTTGATCAGGGTCATTTGGATGTTTTTGGTTGTCATTTTGACCTAAAAAGAGAAGACACAGTAGTTTGACAATAAATGGCTTCACCTAACCATTAACCATGAGTGGAAAAAAGTTTTTGTGTTATCATTCATATTCTCTGAAAAAAAGAAAGCAAATATTCTGCCCAGGTATGTAAACTTTTGAGTACAACTATATATATGCAGTCAGCCTTAAGACTATCTGCATAGCAAGTCTGCTGTCAGGGAACACTGTGGGCCACATGTATGACAACTGTTTAGGTCTAAAACTCACTTTTTTGCTCATAGTAACCTATGGGCAAAAAAGAAGTGAGTTTTAGACCTAAACCGTTTTCATACATGTGGCTCTGACAGCAGCTGTCATACTGACACAAAATGTGATGCATAAGCATACTTATGCTACTACATAAGCATAAGTAGCATAAGCATATATGCTACTACATTACTAAGTATAAAAAAGTGTACAATTATTATCCCTTAATGAGATTTTAAAAAAGAATTAAAAAACAAAGTGTGGAAAAAAAAAAATATAAAAAACTGGGAAAACTTATTGACTCGAGTATAAGCCTAGGGTGGAAAACACAGCCACTACTGGTGAATTTTAAAAAATTTAAATGGATACCAATAAAATTACCTAGGCAGGTATAGGCAGTTTAATGTCCCCCATAGGCAGGTAAATGTCCCTCATTTCCAATTTATTATCTTCCTATAAATTGACCTTAGTAATTTTACCACATGCAGACTGCTAAATGATTATAAACATCTGGCCAGTCTGCAAGTGACTCTGCGAGGACGTGTCTGAACCTGCAGAGACACTTAGAAACAGGCAACTTATCTTCCTATGATTTGATGATAGCAACTTTAAAATTAACAATATATTACAATATATCAGAGCAGGATTATTAGGGTTTTGTGGTTTGTTTGACTCCCTAAAGCTGTTAATCATATACACTCTTTACAGAACAAGTGGAGAGTCCATCCTCCAATACTCTAATTGGATACAAGTAAATCCAATGTCTTATGAGTATTCTATTTGATACACTGGTGATTTTTCAAGTTTTCTCACCTACAAAGAATGGAGAGGTCTGTAATTCTTTTCATAGGTACACTTCAACTGTGAGGGACAGAATCTAAAAAAAAAAATTATAAATTTGAATTTATTGCATGAAATAAGTTTTTGATACAGTAGAAAAACAGAACGTAATATTTGGTACAGAAAGCTTTTTTTTGCGTTACAAGGTCAGAGGGTTTATATAGTTCTTAACCAAGTTTGCATACACTGCAGCATGGATTTAGGCCCACTCCTCCATACAGATCTTCTCCAGATCTTCCAGGTTTTGGGGCTGTCGCTTGGCTACAATGAGTTTCAGCTCCCTCCGAAGATTTTTGGTTGGATTCAGGCCTGGACACTGGCCAGGTCATTCCAGGATCTTCAATGCTCTTTCTGAGGGATGGAGGAGGTTACAGAATAAAGAAAATAATGCATGCAATATAATAACACTTCATTTAAAGTCCCCCAAAACCATCTTCCCACTATAAAAAGCAAGAGAGGAAAAGCATTCAAAAAGTTTTGCCCAGACCTGCTGCAGATCACTTTATTGAACCTTCATAGCAATATATTTGTTTAGATAATTAATGACATGATGAACATGATGCCAGCTATAGAAGTAAGAACAGACATATCTACTTATATAGAAATACAAGGATCAATACAATTTCAGCTTAGTTCAGTTATGAGTAGAACTTTTAACCTGTAGTCCCTTATTCTGCCTAAATCGCATGCGGTAAATTGTCACCCAATACATTACATCTTGGACAATAAGAGGTTTAGCTAAACCCAATTTTATTAAGCAAAAAAAAGGAAAGATAACAATAGAGTCTGTGTATCAGCATATATTGTACCATTTTGTTATCAAAACAAGGTGAAGAAAGTTGGAGAGAGTGTATCATCTTGCTCTATTTCTCAAATACCCCAAAGTTATTCCTTTTGTCTCAAAGACTTCAAATGAACTACCATGGAGATCTAATTATTAAGTATGTACAATATCCAAGTTTCAAATTTCACCTTTGGCCGCGGATTGGAGCCGTACTGCGCGCCGTTTTTGCGCTGCAGTACGGCTCCAATCAGTCCCAGTAACTACGGTAATCCACAGTTCTCATAGAGAATGTGGATTCCGCCCGTTTCTCCCCGCTTGGCCAATCCGCCGCGGGGGAGAAAGTGACATGCACATTTTTTACGGCTCGTACGCGCCGAAAAATAATCCCATTGTCTATGGGGCTGGCGGGCAGCGCCGCCGCCGTGCCCCGCCCCTTATTCAAGCCGTATTGCGGGCGGGTTCTGTCCCGCAATTACGGCTTGAATAAGCCGTGTGAACACGGCCTTATGAGTATTACAAGATGTGGCAAAATGTAAGTGAAAATTACAATATTGTACAGTTGTAAATACCTAAAAATGTCCTTAATTGCAGATAGTTTTTACAGTCCACCTGTGATGGAAGTTGAATTTCCAGGTCATTTGCTGGGTTTAGCACAGATGCCACTCCCCGCTGTGGTTCTAAGGATCTTCCTGGTTTTCACCCTTTAACACCTGTTCATAGATATGGTCTTCACTGCAGGGCACTCCCAGGTTGATTCCCCCAATGTGGTCACCCCCAGTAACAGTTGACATCCAAACGCAGTGCCAAGGCAATAGAAGATAGGCATTGTCAAGCAGGTAGTGGGTCAAGACAAGCGGAGGTCTTGTGAGGTCAGAGACAAAGCCAAAGGTCAGACGAGAGGCAGGCGACAAGTTATAATGTCAAAGGACAAGACAAGGTCAATACCAGGAACCACTATCTAAAAGAAATAAGGGAAAAACCTTTTTAAATAGCCAACTCAGTACTTACATTGGAGAGGGAGCTGATTTGTGGTTCACTTTGGCACTTTTAAGCAAAGAGGACCAGGACACGCTCATACTAAGGAGCAGCCACAGAAGACATGGAGGACCAGGTCAGCAAACAGACCAGCAGTAGCAAACCAGATAAAGAGGCCATACTGTACACACAAGCTGCACAATGACTCCTGACAATAGGAAATAAAACTATCTAATACTTGAACAATTGTAACAAATCTTCCATGAAATGTTTTTTACACCCTTAAAATATAGAGCTGATGATCTAAACATGAGGAAGAGTATTCTTCCCAAGAAGAAAAATAAAAAAGGTGGTGGTCAAGAGGTTTTCTTTTTCCTCAAACCTTCTGAAACAGGGAGAACAAAGGATACTTTTTATATTTTGTGTGCTTTAAAATCCATGACTTTCAGACCTGATAGAAGTCTTTAAATAAACACACTCTAATAATATTAGTGGCTGTGTGTTTAAGGTCATTGTCCTCCTCGAAGACCCAGCCAAGACCTGTCTGCAATGCTCTTACTGAGGAATGGAGGAGGTTGGCCCAAATCTTGCAATACATGGCTTCACCCATCCTCCCTTCAATACGGTGCAGTCAACATGTCCCCTTTGCAGAAAAGCACCCCAAAGTATGATGTTTCCACCCCCATACTTCACGGTTGGGATGGTGTTTGTGGGATTGTACTCATCCTTCTACTTACTCCGAACATGGCGAGTGGAGTTGATAACAAATAGCTCTATTTTGGTCTCATCTGACCACATGACCTTCTCCCATGCTCCCGCTGGATCATCCAGATGGTCATTGGTGAACTTCAAATGGACCTGGACATGGCGTGAGTAGGAGGACCTTGTATGCTCTGCAGGATTTTAATCCATGACAGAGTAGTGTGTTTCTAATAATAATCTTTGAGACTGTGGTCTCAGTTCTATTCAGGTCATTGACCAGGTCTTTCAGGGTAGTTCTGGGCTGATTCCTGACCTTTCTCAGAATCTTTGTTACCCCACAAGACGAGATCTTGCATGGAGCACCAGATCGAGGAAGATTGACAGCGGTCTTGTGTTTCTTCCATTTTCTAATAATTGCACCAACAGTTTATTGCCTTGTCACCAAACTGCTTGCCTACTGTCCTGTAGCCCATCTCAGCCTCAAACATTCTGAAACAAGGAGAACAAAGGATACCTATTATATTTTGTCTGCTTTAAGATCCATGACTTTTGGACCTGATAGAAGTCTTTAAATAAACACACTCTAATAATATTGCACAAATAAGGAGATAAATGTTGAAGAATCGGAGCTGGGAGGCAAGTACAAATAATGCACAGAATTTAGAATGAAAACCAACCCTCGTACAAGTTAACTGTAAAATTAGATCATTTCAACTGTTTTTCCTCTCCAATTAGGTTCACACATCATACTAATAGCCAATTTGAAGAATTGTTATCAAGTCAAAGAGTAAAATTGTCCTAAACTGGCAAATGCTGTATACCCGTAATAACAGAAGACTAATTCATGCTCTAGCACTGGCATAAATATTTCTGAACAAAGGCTTTTGTTTAATGCGATAAAATCCCCTACATAAGCAAAGAGTAAAAGTCCCAAATAACTGAAAGAAGAACTCCGTTTAACCCAAGGTCCAATAGGGCCTGTCGACAGGAGTATAGATTTAACCCAACAGATTAAGAGAACAGAGAAAAATCTATCCACTGTCTAAATTATGAAGGGAAGGTACTTGGAAATATTAGAAAGGTGCAGAAACCAATCATCTGCATAAAGCAAAACTGTCCACTTTTCCCTCTTCACAGAAGCCTATAGCTCTATGCCCTGTTTGTAATCGTATAATCAAGGCAAACTGAAGAAGGGAGAGGATAGCTTTGTGGAGTAACCCATACAATAATAAATAGGGCTCAATAATAAGCCATCAATATTTAACTGAGCCTCAGAATCTGTATACAATTATATGATCTAGGGATTAGAATAATAATTCCAAACTTAATAGAAACCTTTTCTGTGTCTAACATTGTCAGTTGCTTTTACTGCATCTTCTGCTTTGGATTATTGTCATGTGTTAAAATCCAGGTGCATAATCCACAGCTTCATGACTGATGAATGCAAATTCGCCAGTGTTTTCTGACATGATACATTCACTCTGCCTTCCCTTGTGACTAAACCTAATATACAGATGTAGATCACACATCTCCCAAATAGTAGAGATCCATCTCCATGTATGGTGTATTTCTCTTCAAAGGGCTTATTGACTCCTCTTCAAACTTAAGGTGACATGTATGAACGGGGCTGCGCCAGAAGTCTGGTGTTTTTTCAGCCCATTCTCTATCGTTTTAATTCGCCCACATGCCAATATCAGGCCCATTACATAGCACCCACGGCACCTTGTAATGTGCCTCATTTCAGGGGGCCATGCGGGAGGTGGGGTGCACTAGAACTGTACGAAGCTAGAGATTTATAGTTTCAGTACGGCAATTCCAGGCGCATTACTGCTGGAACAGGTAAACCACTTTCAAAGTGGTTTACCTGAGCCAGACTTGTCGTATTGGCACTAGAATGCGCCTGATTTATGACCCACAGTAGAGCAGGTTCATAAATTCAGGCTACACTATTCTTATGTACTTAAAAATTGGCGTCTAAGCTCCATAAATCATACATGTCGCCCTTAGTGTTTATGTTTGTGCCAATTTTCGTGTTGGCACTATATTTTTGGTGCAGACGTTTTAAAGGCTTCTCCCCAGTGTTTTTTGGTGCATTGTAATCAGCCATTCTGTGCAGCAATGGCTTTATAGTTCTAACTTTATCATGTAGCCCATTTTTGTTTAAGTATCTCCTTATTGTGCATGTTGAAATAATCACACCACTTTGTTTTAGAGAAGCCTGCGTATCAGTAAGAGCTGCCTGTGCGTTTTCCTTTTCTCGTCTAACATGTTTTCTTGACAGTTTTATTCTGAAACTTTTCTTGGTCTATCTTGCTGTGGCTTGGTGTTAACAGAACCCCTCATGTTCCACTTCTTGATCAGCAGTGGTTAGCACGGTTAGATCTCTAGGCATCTTTTTATATCTTTCCCCTGATTTATAAAGTTAAACTTCTTTAGTTCAGAGATCTTTGACAGTTCTTTTGCTTTTCCCATGCTTCAGTAAACAATAAAGTCAATGCAGCCTTGATGAAATGCCCAAGGGTTTCTCAAGAACTTAGAGACTCATTATCTAGACCTACACAGACACTTATTACAATGTCTGTATACATACCCTTCCTTGCCATTTCAAACTATGGGCCTCACATATGAAAATGTTCTAGGGATAAGACTTTCTTGCCCATAGCAATCAATCAGAGCTCCCCCTTTCAGTTCATATAGTGCTCTGAAAAAATGAGAGGGGCGCTCTGATTGGTTACTATAGACAACAAAGAAAGTCCTAGACCTAGACAGTTTTCATACACGAGGCCCTATGTGTGCAACTTAAGTGTAAATTATCAGGGGCATGTCAACTTTTGATCAGGGCAATTTGTAAGATATCAGTCATCATTAGGATAAATAAAGTATGTACACAGTTCTGGTAGATATACAAATTCTGCATGGGGGATGCAAAATTATGAGCTTAATTGTATATGTAATACAACTTTGTAAATATGTAATCTTATGTTCTAATGTTATTCATTTGGCACAAGTTATGAACACTATATTATATGCTGAATGGTCTCTTTATTATTAGACATCTGCCCTTTGTGATTTGATCTTCCTTGTATGAACATGTGACCACAGAGTGCAGCATAAAATCAAATGAGCAACTTTTCTGTGGATCAGTACATGTGTGAATTTACATTGGAAAAGAAAAATGAAAGATCCAAGTGATTTTGAATGAGGCATGCATCGTCATCACTGCCAGACTATCTTAAACTGTTATTTAACCCACTGTCATTTAATCGCATATATATATTGTAAGCTTGCACTCACGTTTGGATGACCATCCTGGGGGGGAGGTTTCTTAGCTCCTGGATCGCCGTTCTTTGGTATATCGGTATCGGCACATCCAACATAAGGCACTCCGACTGCAGGCTTAGGGTTTTACTGGCCTCAACCAGTTTTATTGGGCAAGCAGGTTACAGAAAACAATACAAAATGAAAACCTAGGCCATCTGGCCACTAACTAAACAGAACAATAGAACCTGTCTATTAGAGATCTGGACCTAACGTCCAGCACTATACGCACTGTGCACTCCAGTACAGTATTGGCTTCCTTCAAGCCTCCGGGGGCCAGAGCCTCTCTCCAGCTCCTATGCTGCACTGCCAGCTAGCAGACCATGCCCCCCTGTACACCCGAAGGCCCCAGCTTTTTATAGGACTCCCGAGCCCTATCCAAAACGTGGTCTGGAACATGGGGAGTAGACACCCACCCGACACATTGTCTACTCCCAATAAGAGCCGACCCCAAGAACGGCTGAAAAGCCAAACTAACCATATACCTTTGCCAACCACTTAGTGTGGCTGACAATACATACATCCGGCTCCTATTCCACCAAGGCCACGTATCCTTGGTGGCATTTTGCATATACCACTCTGATATATCTCCACCTAGTGGCAGAAACAGGCAACTACATGTAGCTGTAGCCGCTCTGTCACAATATATATGTCATGTTCGCGCCATCTGGCCCCAGTCGCCGGCCACGACCGCTGCGACCATAACTGCGGCTTGGCTTTCCTGTGTGTGAACACTGCTCTTAGTCCTGGATCTTACTGATTTCTGGCCAACGCCCTTGGCCAGGAATCTTCCTCCACTCCTAGGGGTTAATCGATTCTCTGGTGATTGACAGCTTCTGCTTCCTATCCCTTCTGCTCTGCTTCCTCCCTTTCCCTATTTATAGCCACCACTTCCTTCTTCCTGTGCCTGCTATAGCTATTCTGTACCTGTAGTTGGCCTTCACCTTTTGGATCTTCTGTGCCTTTTGACCCTGCTTGTGTTTCTGTTTTCTCCTTGTCTTACGATTTTGTACCGCGCTGCCCACCTTGTTATCGACTTGGACCATCCGACTACTCTTTTGTGTTTGATCATCTCTGTCTGTGTGCACTTAGCTCAGTGCAGTGCCAGTCTTCTGGATGGAGCCGGCCTGTTAAGGAGTCGGGTTCCCCAAAGGGCAGGGACAGAGGTTGAGGCGAATGTCAGGGCCTCACTTGTCTGTGTCTTTGGGTGTGTCCCTGACTACCCCTGACATTATTGCAGGCCTTTATTCTAAAATAATTCCCCGGCGGTTCAGGATGCATACCGACTTGTTGGTTTCCGACCGCCTAGACAAATTAACAACGCAGTTTCAGGGCATGGCGGGTCTTATGTCCCAGATCTCACTTCGGCTGGACGCCATGTCCACCCCGGCCCCTGATCCAGTCGTCCCATCAGTACCCGTATCGGCTCCTTGTCTAGTGGGGCAATATTTACAGCACAAACCGAATATACGGCTTCCCGACTGTTTTGACGGTAATCCTGTTTTTTCGATTTACCCATTTTTCCTCAGAGGCTGAGAGGGTCGCCATGGTGGTATCCCTCCTCCAGGGCCCACCTCAGGTATGGGCATTAGGCTTACCTCCCGAGGCCAGGAATGGAGGTCGGTGGATAAATTTTTTCTTGCACTAGGCCAGATTTATGATGCCCCCACTGAGCAACATTAGCAGAAATCCTATCCATCCAGCAAGGTCGCCGCTCAGCTGAGGATTATTGCTCCGAATTCCGCCAATGGAGTTCGGTAATTGGGTGGCCTGACCAACTCCTCAAAACTCTCTTCAGACAAGGGCTGTCTAAAGCAGTAAAGGATGCGATGGTCAGTCACCCTATTCCAGAGACTTTGGGAGATCTTATGACTTTGGCTATAACCATTGACAGAAGGTTGAGAGAGAGACGCAGGGAAAAGGCTGGGGGGTCTACTGGACAGTTCAGGTCAGACTCTCCTGTCCAACCTTTCTCTGCCGTTTCTGCTACTGCTCCTCTTCCACTACCTTCGTCATCTCCCACCTGGGGTTCAGTAGAGGAAGCCATGGTATTAGGCTCTACGTCGTCGGCTATCAGAAGGAAGTATCGGGTGGAAAATGTCTTGTGTTTCTACTGTGGAGAGTCCGGCCATGTCCTGAGGAACTGCCCAACCAGGCCTAGTTCCCCGTGGGAGATCAACAAATGCCTGAAGAACATCAGGAGGGAACCTCAGGCGTACAGGTACTCCCTAACTTGGATAATAAGATTACCTTACCTGTAACCTTGATTTCTGGGGCCAAGAGCTTTGCTTGCCATGCCTTGATCGATTCAGGAGCTGCTGTCAGTTTCATTAGCATGGCTGTGGCCCAAGCTTTAGAGTTAGAACTAATTCCGTTATGTTCTCCCTTTTCAGTTTCAGTTGCAGACTCTACCACTCTAACTGAGGGAGAATAGAATATCGTACCGCCGAAATTACCTTGAACGTTGGGTGCTTGCATTTTGAACAAATGTCCTTTTTTGTCATGGAGAGGCTTGCCACGGATATTATTCTGGGCTTACCATGGTTACGCCTCCATAATCCGGTGTTCGACTGGAGGACTACGGAGTTGGTTAAATGGGGGACTCATGTGGTTGCCATTTGAAAACTGTACAGTCATTGGTGTGTTCTATAAACGATAATCATACCATTCCTGACTTTGTCTCTGACTTCAAAGACGTCTTTGAGACCGGTGCGGACACTCTCCCGCCGCATCGGCCATATGACTGCGCTATAGACCTCATTCTGGGGGCAAAGTTGCCTAAGGGTCGTATTTTCAGCTTCTCTACCCCGGAACGAGAATCTATGTGTCGATATGTTAAGGCCGACGCCTTGTCCCGAAGTTTTGGTATGACTAACACCTCGGAGGAGGAACCTGAAAATATCCTTGCTCCGAGAGTAGTCGTTGCTACCCTCACTGCAGATTTAGTTTCTGAGATTGCGAATTCACAAGGCTCAGCCCCACCCGGACTACCCCCTGGTAAACTCTTTGTTCCATGTCACCTTCGTTTGAAAATTCTGGGGGAAGTTCACTCCTCAGTCCTGTCTGGACATCCTGGTATCGCAGGCACCGGCTACCTCCTATCTCGTACCTATTGGTGGCCTTCGTGGCAGCGTGATGTCAAGGAATTTGTTACTGTCTGTGAGACTTGTGCTAGGGCGAAGGTAACCCGACATCTCCCTGAGGGACTATTGCACCCCCTTCCATTGCACAATAGGCCCTGGTCTCATATCTCTATGGATTTCATCACCGATCTTCCTCCCTCCAAGAGTAGGTCAGTGATTTGGGTGGTAGTGGATCGCTTCTCTAAAATGTGTCATCTTATTGCCTTGAAGAAGTTACCTGCAGCCAAACTCCTCCCTGATTTATTTGTTCATCATATACTGAGACTCCATGGTATTCCCTCCAGTATTGTGTCTGACAAAGGGGTACAGTTTGTGTCGAGGTTCTGGAGAGCATTCTGTGGTAGTTTGGGCATCTTTCTGTCCTTCTCCTCCGCCTTCCATCCTGAAACTAATGGGCAAACTGAGAGACTTAATCAGTCATTAGAACAATATCTCAGATGCTATGTTTCGGAGTGCCATGAGAAGTGGAGTGAGTTTTTGCCTATGGCTGAGTTCGCCCTTAACAATCATGAGAATTCCTCAACCAGATTGTCCCCCTTTTTCTGTAATTATGGGTTTCACCCCAGATACTCCGCCGCTACAGGTTGCGAATCTAAATTTTCTTCTGTAAAATCCGCCGTTAAGCGACTGTGCACAGTCTGGGCTAGGAGTCGTGAGACTCTAGAAAAAGCCCGATCTCAACAAATTAAATATGCCAATAGGAAATGTCGACCTGGAGCCGAATACGTAGTCGGCGACAAGGTGTGGCTCTCGACGAAAAATCTTCACCTCCGAGTTCCATCTAAGATGTTCGCCCCTCGCTTTATCGGTCCTTTCGTTATCACCAAAATCGTTAACCCTGTGTCTTTCAGACTCCGCCTTCCGAGTTCTCTCTGTATTCATCCGGTGTTCCACAAATCCCTGCTAAAAAAGTACATTTCGGCTGTGGTCGGTCGTCCTCCTCCTTGCCCTGTGGTCATACAAGGGGAATTAGAGTACGAAATTTAATGTATTATCGACTCTTGCAGGATTCAGAACGCTCTCCAGTATCTGGTTCACTGGAAGGGGTATGGTCCGGAGGAACGGGTATGGGTGGCGTCTAGGGACTTACATGCCCCCAGACTGGTGACAAAATTTCACCAAGCCAACCCTTCCAAGCCAGGAGGATCTAAGTAGGGTCCGGTGGCCCCTCATAGAATGGGGGGTACTGTCACGTTCGCGCCATCTGGCCCAAGTCACCGGCCATGGCTGCTGCAACCATAACTGCGGCTTGGCTTTCCTGTGTGTGAACACTGCTCTTAGTCCTGGATCTTATTGATTTCTGGCCAACGCCCTTGGCCAGGAATCCTCCAGGACTCCTAGCGGTTAATCGATTCTCGGGTGACTGACAGCTTCTGCTTCCTATCCCTTCTGCTCTGCTTCCTCCCTTTCCCTATTTATAGCCACCGCTTCCTTCTTCCTGTGCCTGCTATAGCTATTCTGTACCTGTAGTTAGCCTTCACCTTTTGGATCTTCGGTGCCTTTTGACCTTGCATGTGTTTCTGTTTTCTCCTTGTCTTACGATTTTGTACCGCGCTGCCCATCTTGTTATTGACTTGGATCATCTGACTACTCTTTTGTGTTTTGTGTTAGTTCGTCTCTGTCTGTGTGCACTTAGCTCAGTGCAGTGTCAGTCTTCTGGTTGGGGCCGGCCTATTAAGAAGTCGGGTTCCCCAAAAGGCAGGGACAGAGGTTGGGGTGAGTGTCAGGGCCTCACTTGTCTGTGTCTTTGGGTGCGTCCCTGACTACCCCTGACAATATATATAGCATCTGTGGTGGCCAGTTGCTCTAATTGATGTACATGATTCTGATCGTGTGGGAAAATAAGCTGTGCCTACATGATTACTGCAGGAGCCTGGGTGTGACAGATGGGCTCCTATTGTAATGGCTGAGGTTTGAGATGACTCCAATCGCAGCCATTTAACCCCTTTGATGCTGCAGGCAATAGCAAAGTCCCTTAGTGTAAAAAAAAGTTTTTAGGGAAAAAATGCACTGTAAAAAAAACATTGTTTCATTAAAATGTAAGGTGCTTCAGAAAAAAAGACACACAAAAAAGAAAAGTAACAAGGTACCTCAAAATGATCCTAAGGAAAGCTACATCTTGCTACACTTAAAAAATGCCACTTATGAGTTTGGAGCAATGGACGATGAAACATTAAAAATCTATGGGTGTCGGACTAAAGCAGCATAAACACAAATTATTTTTGGAAAGTGTTTTTATTATTCAAAAGTAGTGAAGCATAAAAACCCTATACCTATTTGGTATCCCCATAATTGTACCAACCCACACTTATTTTCATTTCTCCTAGAAAAAGTAAATAAAAAAATGATTAACAAGTTTTATCTAAATGGTGCCACTGAGAAATACAACTGATTATGCAAAAAAACAGACAAATCATATAGTTTCATTGATGGAAATTAAATAAATAAAAAGCTATGGCTCTGAGAATGTGGCTATGGAAAAATGATCCGTAAATCCAAAATAAGCTCGGTCTTTAAGGGGCTAAAAACTGCTATGCTTGTGAGTTTTTATGTGTCATAGTGTAGAGGTTAGACCAAAAATGGCGTGAGGAAAAAATCCAATTTAACGTACTGATGAAAGAAGTCAGAATTGTTCAGCCACTGTACAGTTAAGCAAATTGTACATGTTGCAGCTAAACATGACACTGTTGCTCTAACTGACATGTATCAATGCACAACCCATTGTTCATTGGCACAGATGTGCTATGACACCAGAAAACCAGTTCAAGCATCATCACTCTGAAGGGGAAACAGAAATGCAAGACTCGCAATGTTTATGCAGTTCTTTCCATTGATCAGTGAACACTAAAATAAATATTAACCGGTCAGATGAATTAAAACTTGTTTAAACCCAGCTAATGGCAGGGTCAGAATTTGGAGAAAGCAGCAGGATTCATTGAACCCATCTTGTCAGGCCCTGTCAAGAGTTCAGAAGAATGTTTTCTTGGCACAAATGTTATGGAGAATGGAGTTTTTTAGCACGATCTGGGTCCTCTGATATCTGTGATAGGAGGGCTTATGTACGCTTTGTGGTTGACCAAGTTCTTCTAGGCAGCAGTTTAGCCTATGGCTGAAGGACACTGTCAGCAGGACAATGATACAAGCTATAAAAGTCATATAGTCATGAATTGGCTCCAGAACATGACAGAGAATTTTCCTTGCTCCCTTGGCCGTCATAACACCCAGATCCTAAAGGTGTTGGTCGACGAAAAAAAAAAACCTCAAATGAATGGCATTAAATTAATCTCCCTATGATGTTTCTTGTACTAATCTCTGCGCTCCCTGTGTTGTATGTTGTCTCCCTTCTCTACAGCAGAGCAGCAGCAGTTGTTTGGAAGCTGCTTCTCTTTGATCTGTAAAACTACAAGCTTCAGGATCCCTCATATTGAAAGCCTTAGGAGGCATAACGAAAGAGTCATGGCTTTAAAGGCTGCTCTGAAAAAAGTCCTTTGGTCAACTGATCTGCTGTGCTCCACACAGAGCTGTTTCCTTTGTGTCCCGACACAGATATACTGTGCTTCAACTTTTTCAAGCAGAGGCCAACATTAGAGAAATAACCAAGTGCTTGTTATCTATCTCATACATCTCTTAGGCTGCTGGTTAGTTGCAAAGTATCATCAGGCCCCAAAAGTGAAGGATCTATTGAGCAAATATAGGTATGAAAGCAGTTTACAAGAGTGTAAAACATGTATGTATTTATTAAAAAGACAGATGGGAGATTTGCCAAAATGCACTACGTTCACATTAGTATCACCATGGTCAATACATCAAACTCATTATGAAGCATAAATCTTTATGTTATCTGTAGCTATGAGAATAGCTAATTTCTATCTCTAACTATGGGTATATCATATGTGCACAATTTAGGAACAGCAAGTGAACAAAAAGAATGTATAACAGATGTTCCTTAGAAAACTTAATAGGTAACAGTTCAAAAGTGTAATTGCAAATAAGGTTGGTGTGATTAAATTGCCAACCAAGTAACATGTATCAATTCTTTCTCTTATAACACAATTATATGTGATATGAAATTACAAAATACAAGGGAGCCCTTTTTGAGTTTTATGTTTGTTTAATTCGATTCAACTGATATGTTGTGATGTTATCTAGTTGCTTACCCTGATATATTCTTGTCTCCAGTCATTTTATAGTAAATTGTAGCTTTTTTGTTTAGGAATGAACACCTGGCATAGATTTTATTGTCATGTACTTTTACTACATAGAAAGATCTGAGTATATGTGATGTATGATAGAGTAGCTCCTCAATTGTCCTTCATATAATATATAATAACAATCCTTGTCTATATGGCATGTAGAAACAAAATCAGACATTACATGGTAACTAGTGACTGAGGGCCATGCTTAAATTGATGAGGCAATAAGGAAGACAAAAGGTAAAACATGTTGGTTGTAAAATGTAGTGTTGAGCGATTTTTATCGACAAAGTTGAAATCGGCAAGGTTTTTATGGTGATCGAAATTTCCAGATCATGCGATAATTAAGGTTAAAATCTGTGCATCATCTATTAAGATCGCGCCTTTTTCGCGCTTCCTGTGATTTTGGCGGCCAGCAAATCAGATTACAGAATAGAGCAGGGTGAGATGTGTGTGCGACGTCATGACTGGGATGTGTATGGTTGCGATTGGCTGGAAAAATCACATGACCTCGTTTTACATAGAACAGCGTTTCCTGTTTCAGCCTCAGTGTCTCTCAGCGTCTCATAGGGATAGGACCTGCGCTCTGCCTGTGGCCAAACAGCTCAGCGAAATTAGTCTATTTCTGCACAGAGAAACCTCTACTATTAGCTGTGATCCTTCCAATTTAGTTAGATTAGAGATTTGAACATTTTATGTAGTTAGCTAGAGAATTTTAAAGCAGCATCTACCGCTGTAAATTCACGGCGGTGGGAGCGGGGGAGGGGGGGGCCCGCGGGCGAACACAGACAAGCTCTATCTATAAAGAACACTGGATAAAGTTCACCAAGACTTAGTGTAGACATTGTAGTGGAATATCTTTATTATTAACTGCTATTGAAATATTTCCTGGATATTGGGCAGCCTGAAACTTATATTGGATACACATCATTTCTAGTAACTGCAGGTCTCTTTGTTAGCTGCAAAACTCCACTTTTATTATCAGTATACATTTCAGATAGGTGTTCAATTTCATCCCATTACACCTGTGACTGTTGATTTATCCACCTTGCAGTTAAATTACAATCCAGCAATCTTGTAGTCAGCACAGGTTCTTTGTTGCCAAAAAATACCGTGTATCGTACGAAAACATCACAGTTACGTGTTTTTTATTTTGGACTTTATTGCGCTCACTCCAGGGGGCAAAATTTAAAAATTTGTTCATTTGACGACATGCATCTATGTAAATCTTAAAGCAGCAATTCTATATTCACCACAGGTGAATTGAAAGGTGCAAAAAAAATATTGTTTATTATACCAAAACATAACAGTTATGTGTTTTTTTACTTTTGCGCACCCAGCATTGTTCATTGACGCAGCATCTACGTAAATCTTAAAACAGCAATTCTATAGTCACCACAGGTGAATTAAAAGGTGCAAAAAATACGTTTCCAGTGTATTTCAGATTCATACGATACATAAACAGATACGTGATTATTTATACTTTATTCGCGCGACCGCAGCTTTGTTCATTGACGCAGCTTCATGTAAATCTTAAAAACAGCAATTCTATATCACCAAGGTGAATTGAAAGGTGTAAAAAAATACCGTGTATTATACGAAAACATAACAGATACGTGTTTTTTTGACTTTTGCGCACCCAGCTTTGTTCATTGACGCGCATTCCACGTAAATCTTAAAACAGCATTTATCACAATTTAAATCATAGTCACCACAGAGTGTTTAATTGGAAGAGAGTGCAAAAAAATACCAGTGTAGTATACGAAAACATAACAGATACAGACATAACAGACTCCTTTTCCCGGCACTTTTTAATCTGGGGGTCAGACAGGTTTAATGGTCATACTGCGGTCCAGGACAGGTATAGTCAATGTCCAGTGAAACTAAAATGGTGGTTGAAAGACTCCTTTTTCCGGCACTTTTTAAATGTGGGGGTCATGCAGGTTTGGGGCTCATGCTGTGGCCCAGGACAGGGATATTCAATGTCCAGTTCAAGTAAGATGATGGTTCAAATCATACTGCCTTCTGGCACTTTTCAATTTGTGGGTGATGCAGGTTTAAGGGTCAGGCTGTGGTACAAGACAGGGATAGTGAATGGTCTGTGACTTTTTTCTGTGGCTTTTATAACCTAAGTGTGTTGCCTAAGATGTAGCACGTATCCATTTGACTGTTGTGGATGTTAATTTTCAGCTTCTCCAGCTTGTTTGGGTGTAATAATGAAGGTGTTGTTGCTCTCCCATAGACTTTAATGGTCATCGCTCATAATCGACGCTCACTATCAAAAAACCTTATCGATAGCGGCCGACTATCGACTATCGATCTCGATAGCCAACGCAATCGCTCAACACTACTAAAATGGTCTAACATCTTCAAAGAAAAAAAAATACTGGTAGAATATGTACACAGCTTTCTGAGCCAGTCATCAGCCAGCATCTGTGTATGCACAGATGTTAAGTGCATTAGCATACACAAAGTGTGAAGAATACTTAAAGGGGTTTTGCCACGAAGTAAAATTAACGTGGGATGCTTGCAAATGAAAATAAACATTTTCACCATTCATAATTATTAAAAATTCTGCACCGTTTTGGTTTTAGCTGCTCCTTTAGTGATCCATTGTTTACAGCTCGTCTCCAGGGGATACGGCCAGGGACGAGAGCTCTTCAGTCCTGGTCGCACAAGCTCAGACATCAACTCTCTTCTCAGGCAGCTACTGAGTGTTCAAACCCCAGGTGCTGTCATTGTACTCCTGTCCTCTGTACTTCCTATTAATTAGTCAAACAGAGCAAATAAATAAAAAATAATCCTCAATGAGGTCTGTGCATTGATAAAGAGAAAAAAAACAACAACACAGGTTTGGTTCCTGCAGGGATTTGAACCTAGGACCCTTGTGCCTGGAGGCAAAAACGTTACCTCTTAGCTACTCACAATTTTTTACATAAATAGACCAAATATACCTTTCTTTGACTACAGAGAGAAAAGGCATGGTGATGTCATCCTGCTAGGTCACATGATATGCAATTCAAACAAATCACACACGCCGCCTTCTGAGCACACAGAGCTGAAAGCAGGAGGTATGAAATGAGATCGTGACAAAACCCCTTTAGGTGATATTTGGTCCCAAGAAGGAGGAAGAAATGAAAATAAAAATAAACTAATATATATATGATCTCCTATTTTTTGAGGAACCCTACTCTTTTCAGTTTTCTCCCTACAGACTGATAATATGAGATATCAATATGACAGCAGGAAAATGCAAAAACATAGATCAAATTAATCACAAACATAGAATTGCATCCCTATGGCTATGGAAAATATTTGAAGGCAGATCCTGCAAATAAATCATACTTTCAACAGAAAAAAACAGATCATGTTACTATTAAAATGTCATTTCTATTGTGAACAAAAAATAATTGCAAAATAATATATTCAAATAAATTAAAAAGATAAGTTTTACACACAAGAATGGCAGCAAACATCTAGGGTAATTTCATATAATATAAATACATAATTAGTCCCAAGTAAATTCATAAATGTAAACTACACAGGATAATAAATACAAAGTGGATGATGATAGAAGGTGCTAGTGCATTGTAGATACATATCATAGAATTATCAAACAATATATAATTGAGTTTATACAAACAGCAGTGAAAAACAACTAAGGAAAAAATAACAAAAGTTTAAAATTCTGTGCCATCATGCTACAAAATACCTGTCCTGTGTTTACCTAAGTAGTTTAACTAGAGGAGAGCACAGTAGTAACAATTCCCAATAGAATTCTTGATTATTAAAGGGGATGTCTACTCAAATTTGCTTTTTTTTAAGATCTTGCAAAACAATCACTTTGCAATATGTTCCATACAGTTCTACCTATTCTGGATATCCCCTCTTGTATGGTCAGCATTCATCTCAGGTCACTATAGCTACAGACCTGTTCATGTTTCATGATAGTGTCAGCATTATGCTATTCTACAGACCTGGTTCTACTGCACCTATTTGAAGCCGTAAACATGTCCCTGAATTCAAAATGAAACCAAGAAAACAGGACTGAGGTAAGATGAATCAATGTAGTGAGATAACCCCTTTACAAAAGCACCAGTGAGTGTGGAGCGACATGCTATCTCCATCTGGTTTACTTCCATTGCTGAACACTGCATGAATGCCTGAACTTCCAGGTCAACAATGATATATGGCTCATGTAATCACAGGTCTTCTAACTAGGATTATAAATAGTACTGCCTGTGGTTCAAGAGCACTTAAAGATAGAACAGTCAGTAGGGGGAGTAAAAACCACTCAGATGTAAGTGCTTATCAGAGCATACTGATGTCGTTAATTGGTAAATTGCCACAGATCTAAATCAAAGGTATATATGAAAAAGAGAAACAAAAAGTACAAATGTGGACAAAATTGTTAGTACCCGTCATTTACACAAAGAAAAGTTCACAATGGTCACTGAAATAACTTGCAACTGTGAAAAGTTATAATAATTTTAAAATTACTGAAATTCAACTAATGAAAATAAGACGTTAAGTTTGAATTGTGGTTCAACCAAACAAAACATAAATTAATGAAACTGGCCTGAACAAAAATGACGGTTCCCCTAGGAAAGATTGAAAATAATTTGACCATAGGGCCATGTTAAAATAACATGTGCTTTGTAATTAGTATCACATGTGTCTTGAAACTTGTAACCATTCAGTCTTCCTATTAAAAGGGAGAAAAGTATTCACTGTGCTGTTCATTATTATGGTGTGTACAACACGGAACATAAACACAAGGAAACTAAGTAGAGAGTTGTTTCAGGAGAGTAGAAAGAAAATTATAGACAAACATGTTAAAGGTAAAGGCTATAAGACCATCTCTTAACAACTGGATGTTCCGGTTACTACAGTTGCACATATTATTCAGAAGCTTAAGGTATATGGGACTGTAGACAACCTCTCTGGATGTGGCCACAAGAGGAAAATTGATAACAAATTAAAGAGACAGCTAAAACAAATGGTAACCAAAGAACCCAGAACAATTTCCAAAGAAATTAGAGGTGATCTGCAAGGTCAAGTAACATCAGGGTCAGATCGCATTATCTGTTGCTGTCTTCACTAAAATGAACTTAACAGAAGATAACCAAGGAGGAAAGCACTGTTGAAAGCAAATAAAAAGTGAGACTGGAATTTGCTAAAACACATATTGACAAGCCATAAAGCTTCTTGGAGAAAGTCTTTTGGACAACCAAAAAATCCAGAACAACAAGATGGTGATAACTTAAGCCCCTTTTCTAACAGAGTTAAATGAATCACCATATATTCATAATCCAAGATTAATTTCCTTTAAATCTTTGCCTGAGTCAATAGGTAATGTCCATTTATCCAGTTTCCATTTACTATCTTCTAGTCTTTGTTCTCCCTTATTCCTAGTATGTCCCTTCAATCTTTTAGTGATGACTAGCTATATGGAGATCTTGACTCCATAAATGAGAGAAAAGAGGCAGGAGATGATCAATTTAGAGGCTTCTGTAGTCGTTGTCGCCATTTATAAACATATTTTTGTTGAGCATCATTAGAGTCCTGTGAAAATTTTTGTGCTTTCTTGAATCTCTTTTTTCCAGATGACAAATTGTTAATCCATAGATTCATTGAATTTGTTGATGATCTCTTTGCTGAAATTCTCTAGCATAAAGTTCTGTAACTATTTAATTTCAATTGTTTCTTATTGGTCTAAATATTTTTTATGTCCAATTAATAATTCTATACATTTTAATGAACAGTTAGAACATGCTTCTTGCTACTGAGGTACAAATGTATCATATTTAAAGGGGAATGACAAAACTTTTATTCTCAAACCTCTCAGAATTAGATTGCGCTGTAAATATTTCTTCAGGAAGGCCTTATTCCACCATACCTTAGTATGTTTTTGTAATAAAGATTTAAGAGAGTTCTGAGTTTTGTTTTAATTTCACTGGGTGGTAAAATAAACAAGTGTGGACTTGACACAAAATCAAGTTAACATAACCAAGACTTCTATCGAGTCTTGAAATCCACGGTTGCTGTTATCTGTAAGTCTGTGAAAACACAGCAAAAAAGGATACCCATGTGGCAGTCAGCAAATGCAAAGACATAGATCAAATTAATCATAAACATAGAACTGCATCCCTATGGCTATGGATATTTGAAGACAGATCCAGAAAATAAATCAAACTTCCTACAGAAAAAAAAACATCCTGTTGCAATCAAAATTTCATTTTTATTGTGGCCAAAAAATAATGTAAAAAATAATGCATACCATTAAAGTAAAAAGAATAATTATCACACACAAAAAGACAGCAATCACAGAGGATAAAGGATCTAGAATAATAACAAAACATGATATCTTACTATATAAATATATAATGATCCAAAACAAGTATAGACATAACACACAGGATAATAAATACAATGTACATAATGATAGAAAATGAAAGTACATTGTAAACAGATATCATAGGAATAGAAATATCAAGACAATAAATAAATTAGTTCATAGAAACAGCAGTGAAATATAAATAAGTAAACTGATAAACAAACAAATGTATAATGCCTGTGCCAATCAGTAAGTTCTAGAAATACAGTGTGCGTAGTACCTAAAGAGATCTAAGTACTAAGGGATCTACATAAACATAGTAGTAAATAAGTGAGAGAAGCATACCTTTCTCTTATAACACAATTATGTGTGATATGAATTTACAAAATGGAAGGGTGCCATTTCTGAACTATATTTGTTTACTTCAAGTCAGCTGATATATTGTGATGTTATCTAGTTGCTTACCCTGATACATAGTTTTCTACATTCATTTATTTTGATAGTAAATTTTAGCTTTTTTGCTTAGGAAGGAACACCTGACGTAAATTCTGTTTTCATGTACTTTTACTACATAGAATGATCTGAGTATATATTATATGTAATAGAATTGCTACTTATTTGTCCTTTATAAAATGTAAAATAATACATTACAATACACAAGTGTATGAGGGCCTTGCTTAAATAGATAAGGCAATAAGGAAGACAAAAAAGGTAGAAAGGTTGTAAAATGGTATAGCATCTGAAAAAAACCCACGGTGGAATACATATGATACATTGGAATACGGTGGAATACATTCCTGATCCAGTAATTAGCTTGTTTCTGTGTATGCACAGAAATAAAGTACATCAGCATACAATTAGGGCCACATGTATGAAAACTGTGTAGGTCTAAAATTCAATTTGTTGCCCGTAGCAACCAATCAGAGCGCCCCTCTCATTTTTCCAGAGCCCTAAATGAAAGGAAAGGGGCGCCCTGATTGGTTGCTATGAAAAAGAAAGTGAATTTTAGACATAGACAGGTTTCATACATGTGGCCCTTAGTGTGAAGAATATACTGAGTAGTATTTAGTCCTAAAAATGAAAAACAGAGGAAAAGAAAACTGATAATTGATTCCCTATTTTTAGGAGCTCTGTTCTTTTAAATTTTTCTTTGAGTTTATGGGCACTCCATAGCTCCAATGTTATAATATATCAGACACACGCTTTGCCAACCACAGGTATGCACCTTAGGCAACATGTCCGAAAAGAGGCGCCGCCATGCTAGTTTTAAGGTGCATTGAATCAGTGTAAAGTGCACCTGAATTACTGAACCTGTCAAAAATCTGGCGTGTGGTAAACCTTGCATTGTAAAATTGATGCACCTATTGCGCACTGCATAACTTAGGTGCATAGCGTATCATTGTTAGCTTATTTAATGCGCCTAATTTAGGCGCATTCAAATGCGTCGTGCCTGGCGTATAATTTTCCTAGTGTTGGTATGTTACAATTTATGTATATAGAGAACAGTTTGTTTGGCGCAAAATACACCAAAACAATGGCGCATTCGTATTGGGACATGTCGCCCCTTGTATGTACATTGAGTAGCTCCTCTTAGTTTGCTAAGAGTCCCTTGTGGCTCCTTTTTCCCATTGTTTGCTTGATTACTTCTCTGCCATAAACCTCAAGTGTTAGGATAAGATTGCATACCACTTTAATTTACTTTACTGTCTTGACCTTTATATCAGTTGTCAACCTTGAACTTACCTGAAATACAAAATTGCATCCACTCTATTAAGGCTAGACACCATTGTATAACTTCCAGTGAAAGACAGACCTGGGTCTTTACCTAGGCACTAATCAAAGATGGCATATATTTGTTTTGACACACATATCATCAATTAGCTCTAGGTTCCCAGAAGCTGGGTACAAAATATTCTCCCCTGACCTAGAGAACCCTCACAATTGCTTGGCCTTATGTCAGAGGTCAATTCTACGTGGTCGAGGTGCGGAAATGAAGAAGACCCTTTTCTTAACAGTTTTTCGATACGCCACTCTTCGACTGTCCCCCTTTTGGATTCAACTGTCCCCATTTTGATCAAAGGGGACTCTGATGATTTGCGCTATTAGGAGCTTTATGTTACAGGAATCGCAGAAATCTACAGATGTTCTTGGTTCTTTTATTTGGTTAATTGTTGCTCTGTCATGTATTCCTCAATGTTGAAAAACGGGATGCCCCCTTCCATTTCACTTTGGATTGCTACAGCTAGTGATATGCTATGCATGGAACAATTGATCATCAAAGAGTTGATTTGGAATATAAGATAGTGTAAGAATAGGCTTGGTTAGCATGATAAAGTTCAGAATTATCAATTTTGAGCATGAATTAGTAATGGATGAAATCTTCTGACCTATGTGATTTTGTCTTCGCACATATTAGACTAATCACAATTCCTGATAAACTTCTTGTATTGTTAAACTGTTCATATCTATTTTCAACATCTTATTCATTTACACAATTGAAAATATCATGTAAACGAATAAGATGTTAAAAATAAATATGCACAGTTTAACAATAGAAGTTTATCGGGAATTGAAATTGGTCTAATATATGCAAAGTATTTGTGAGAAGAGAGCATTAAAGGGAATATGTCGCCAATTTTTTTTTTTTACTTATTAAATCAAGCCCCTGATCCATATTCTTTTCCTCTCTGATTGTAGATTTCTCTATTCGGCCATCTATATTGATTGTGGGGAAGACATTCTTGCTTGCACTGTTTTAAAACAGCAGTCAGAGAGATACTTTACAGAGCAGCTTCATGCACATAGGACTCTAAATACAGATTCTGTCCCATAGACGTCTATAGGATAGTTTTCACTGTGAAGGGAGGGGAGAGGGGGAGCTGTGACATCTCCTCTTGTGACTGGTGGATTCTGTGTTTTCTGTACACAATGGTGTCTCCTTTCAGCTTGACCTTGCTTTTACTGATAATGAGCACACTGCTGAAAAGCTCTCTAAACAGAACAGGAAGTGTCAGACAATTATTAGGCCTAGTGGCCAAAGTGAAAACTGCAGGACTTAAGAATTATAAAAAAATATTGAAAGTGATCTGGAAAATTAAAAAAAAAACATAACCAAAAATTCCTGCAAAATGTGTTTAACAAAAATGTGAGTTAAACAATAAGTAATTTTTGATGACACATTCCCTTTAAGGAAGCTCCTTATAGACCAGACCAGTGGTATACACATGAGGTTACAGTTATTGTGTTATTATACTATGTGATTTAGTTCACAAACGTTTAGCAAATTCAGGGGACTTTTAAAGAAGATGAGATATTTGGCAAGATTGCCGCCACCTGTATCCAGAGGATCACACTGTAGGGGCTTTATTTCATCTAGGTCACTGCTAAGTTTTTCATTGTGTTGTTTGGTAGTCAGATTGGATAGACAGGAGAGGTAAAGATTGGTGACAGTGATGACTGTAGAAAGTCTATAAATTGCTGAGTGTTGATAGCTGATAGATTTTAATACTTGTGATAGCTAAAGATGCCTCAGGAAGGCCAAGAATGTTTAATAATAAAGGAAAGTAAATTGTGGAAGAGAAGAAATCTAGAAGAGATGACTTAATGAAGTCAGACACTGAGCAGAAACAATAGTAAAGCAAGCGAAAGCCTGTCTTTATGTGTAGAAGAAATAGTAAGTTATTTATGAAAAGCCTAACAGGATGAGGTTAGAAACTGATAAGCAGAAAAAGAAATTAAGTTGTCAATGGGGACATTTTGGTAATTCATAATAAGAATAGGTGTCACATATACACTTCCCCAGCACATAACATGGGTGCAACTGCAAAGGGTAAATCTATCTCCATTTACTAAGTCTTGTACTCAGGTTGCAAATTAAGCATAAAGCACGCCCTAGAATAGACCATGCACCCCAGATACACGCTGTGACCACTAATCGTACATGGGTGATAAATGCCTTACACTCCACACACACACACTGCTCCCCAGGAGTCAACAGGTTAAACACCAAAACATACAAACACTAGTCTCAAGCAGTATTTGTAAAGACTATGGATTCTTTTAGAGCGCACAATAACCAAACTTATTATTTGACATTTTAATAGACAAAGGGTGCAATGCTTACAAAAATGATAAAAAGAGACAAAGTAAGATAACATACCTACCAAACAGATCAGGAATAAAAAAGAAACATATCAGACAACACATAACGCAATCTGCACCTATGGGTAAGAAAGAATAAATCTTCTACAGATCAAGACTGAACCTCACACTGTGAACCCTTTTCAGTTTATTAGACCAATTTGTTGTTCCTGGCTGGACAGTGGGTTGATAGGGAGGGGAATGACCTGAAATATTTAATTCGGTGTGTTCTTTAATTCAACTTTTCTGGATTTTATGGTTGTATAGTCAGAAATCCATCGGTCTATACTTTGAAGCAGGGGCGTCGCTAGGGTGTTTTATTCGGGGCTCGGGCCCCGAATAAAACCCCCTGTGCCCCGAGCCTCCCGGGCTCCAGGCCGCTGCCGGGGGCTTGGAGCACCGACTGGCCATTCAGCTAGCATTGCGTTCCGCTGGACGCTCTTTGCAGCTGCGGGCTTCTGCCGAGCAGAGAGCGACGCTCCCTTGCCCCGCAGACAGTGTCGGACCGGCTCTGGGTCCGACACTGCGGGCCGCCGGGTCCTCACAGCGCGGGAGGACCCGCCGCGGCCCCGTCTCCCCGGGCCGGCAGCGTCGCGATGATGTGATGTTCATCGCGACGCTGCCTCTCCTCGGGGCGCACAGCGCGTCATGGGCCGTGCGCCCGGGGAGCTGCCGGAGGAGCGCGGGCTGAAGAGGAACGGAGCGCGCTCGCCGGGGGAGTTAAGGTGAGTATGAATGTTGTTATTTTTTAAAGCGTTTACCTGCCTCAGTGCCCCTATATACTGCCTGTCCCCCTATAATGCCTGCCTGGGGCCCCCATATGCCTGCCTGTGGCCCCCATATACTGCCTGTGCCCCTATAATGCCTGCCTGTGGCCCCCATATCCCTGCCTGTGCCCCAAAAATGCCTGCCTGTGGCCCCCAAATATCCCTGCCCCCCCCCCTGTGGCCCCCATAATCCCGCCTGTGGCCCTATAATGCCTGCCTGTGGCCCCCATATCCCTGCCTGGGGCCCCCCAAATATCCCTGCCTGTGGCCCCCCATACTCCCTCCTGGGGCCCCCATATCCCTGCCTGTGGCCCCCATAATCCCTGCCTGTGGCCCCCATATACTGCCTGTGGCCCCATATACCTGCCTGTGCCCCTATAATGCCTGCCTGTGGCCCCCCATATCCCTGCATTTGGCCCCTATAAATGCCTGCCTGTGCCCCCCATACGCCTGCCTGTGGCCCCCATATACTGCCTTTGGCCCCTATAAAGCCAGCCTGTGGCCACCATATCCCTGCCTGTGCCCCTAAAATGCCTGCCTGTGGCCCCCATATCCCTGCCTGTGGCCCCCATATCCCCCTGTGGGCCCTATAAGCCTGCCTGTGGTCCCCATATCCCTGCCTGTGGCCCCCATATCCCTGCCTGTGGCCCCCATAACCCTCCCTGTGGCCCCCATATCCCTGCCTGTGGCCCCCATATCACTGCCTGTGGCCCCCATATGATGCCTGTGCCCCATATACCTGCCTGTGCCCCTATAATGCCTGCCTGTGGCCCCCATATACTGCCTGTGCCCCTATAATGCCTGCCTGTGCCCCTATAATGCCTGCCTGTGGCCCCCATATACTGCCTGTGCCCCTATAATGCCTGCCTGTGGCCCCCATACCCCTTTGCCTTTGGCCCCCATAATTACTGCCTGTGGCCCCCATATCCCTGCCTGTCGCCCCCATAACTGCCTGTGGCCCCATATCCCTCCCTGGGGCCCCCCATATTACTGCCTGTGCCCCCCAAAATCCCTGCCTGTGGCCCCCATATCCCTGCCTGGGCCCCTATAATGCCTGCCTGTGGCCCCCCATATCCCTGCCTGTGGCCCCCATATTACTGCCTGTGGCCCCCATATCCCTGCCTGTGGCCCCCATATACTGCCTGTGCCCCTATAATGCCTGCCTTTTGGCCCCCAAAATCCCTGCCTGTGGCCCCCATATCCCCTGCCTGTGGCCCCCATATACGCCTGTGGCCCCCACACCCCTTTCCTGTGCCCCTATAATGCCTGCCTGTGGCCCCCATATTACTGCCTGTGGGCCCCCACTAACCCTGCCTGTGCCCCTATAATGCCTGCCTGTGGCCGGCATTAGCTGGCTGTGCCCCCCATATACTGCCTGTGGCCCCCATATCCCTGCCCTTGTGGCCCCATAATGCTGCCTGTGCCCCTATAATGCCTGAATGTGCCCCCAATATACTCCCTGTGGCCCCCATATCCCTGCCTGTGGCCCCATACCCCTTTCCTGTGGCCCCCATATGCTGCCTGTGGCCCCCCATATTCTCCCTCAAGTGCCCTATATTCTCCTCAGTGCCCCAATACCTTTCTTGTGGCCCGTATATACTGCCTCAGTGCCCCATATACTGCCTGTGGCCCCAAAATACTGCCTCAGTGTCCCCATATACTCCTGGGGCCCCCCTATATACTGCCTGTGGCCCCTATATACCTGCCTGTGGCCCCATATACCTGCCTGTGGCCCCAATACTGCTTCAGTGCCCCTATATACCTAACTGGGGGGACTGCTATACCTATAATTAAAGAGTTCCCTGGAAATTTTGAGGATTCAAAGATATTTTGTCCCAAATCCTCAGGACGAGTCTTGCCGGGAGCAATCAGCATGAAGGTGTAAACCCGGGTTTGGAGAAGAAAAGGGAAAGTGAACGACGCTGACAGAAAAGACGTCTCCGGGGGAGTCACTAAATGTAACAGCAGGGTAATCACTTATATGTCTGCAGAGCCACATACAGCTAGTATCTACCACTATCTGGCCCCTGTAATGGCGGTGGTATTTTGTAATCAAGCCTGTGTACAGCTGATGGCACATGTGGGGTCGCGTTCGATCGGGGTCTGGCAGTTTAAATTTGAGCCTTAAGTAGTAATAGTTTGGGGTCTTGGTTTTGTAGGAGGGTTTTAGTAACAATCACTTTCTGGTAGATTTGCTCCATGTGTAAGGTGTATGTCTTGGTGACTGTTAAGGGGTATTGTCATAATGAAGGTGAGAAGTTCTGAAAAAGTAAATTTTCATTGGTGATTTTTACTGTACATGACTGCTGAGGAATGGACGGGAAACTGTGTGGGATGTGCAGAAAATTAGGGACAGGAACACAAGGTTTTTTCCTGTAAAAAAAAAATCCACATTTTACAATGAGGCGCGAAAAATGTCGTGTGAACCCAGCCCTACCCAGAAAAACACAAAGGGCCCGACCCCGGATGTTTTAGGACCCTAGCAACGCCCCTGCTTTGAAGTGTATACAAACCAGGCCCAATGTCAAACGTCATACTCTTTTTGATAACCTGTAATCCTAAGCCCTCTGTAAATCATACATTGCAGATTGTTGTCCGCAGGTTTTGAACTTTTGTGGCCAGTACCATCCAGATATGGTACATTTTCCAGTATAGTAGGTATGAGGAAGTCAATCAGCAAAGTGAACAAAAAACATTCAGGTTAAGCCATAGTGTTGGTAAACAACTGCCACTCTCAGGAAGAATGGGCAAAAGACTCTAATGGTATATACCTCAAAGGAGGAGAATTTCTCTAAGGGAAATGACCTGAAAAGTGCACTGTAGGGAAAGAGATGCCTATTAAAGCATGTCTGTACTAGGGGTAAAAATGTAGACCGCAATGAGCAGCAGAGGGACAATTGGGTTAGACTGTTGTAGCCATGTTTCTGTAACCAAAAGTAGGTTGTGAGAGTTTAAAAGGAATAAGTCACAATAAAGGTGAGAGTTAAAGAGTGCTCAGTTAAAGGGACAGGAGAATTTTTACAATTAAATCAACTTTCATTGTATGGTAGAAAAGATGTTAAAAATAGCAGTAAAAAAGAGGACCAAGGTTAGGAGAGATGTTCCCTGAAGCTAATAGCAGAAAAGAGAGAGACAACGAATGGTTCAGTGATTTATGACAGAAACTTTTGGATTGGACACAGGAACAAAAGGGTTTAAGGTGATTTAGGAAAATTAATAGTGCATGTGAACTGTACATGGGCAATGGAAGGACAGAGCAATGTGAATGGATTAACTTAAGACATGAAAGACTGGTAGATTTGAAAGCAAACAAGCTAGAACATAGACAGTGAGCACTGAATATTCTTGAGTAAAGACAGTTACATAATTTAACATATTTGTGTAGTTCTGTTCTCTGCCCTGTCAAAACCGCAATGTTTAACCCCTTACTGCTGCAGCCAGTTTTTACCTTCCTGACAGAGCCCCATTTTTGAAAAATGAAGTGTGTCACTTTATGTGGATGAAACTTTTTGATACTTTTACCTCTGTGCCTCATAGATTGTTTTCTCATGACATATTGTGCTGTAGATTAGTAGGAAATTTTGGTACATACAATCCTTGTTTCTTTGTGAAAAATATCAAAATGTTGAGAAAATTTAGAAACATTTGCCATTTTCAAAGTTAAAAAATTTCTGTGTGTAAGGCAGATAGTTATTTCACATTAAATAGTTTATAACTAGTGATGAGCGATTGTGTCAACTATCGTTATCGATTCGATAGTCGATACCGACAATTGTCATTACGATTTCCGATAGTCGATAACAGATTATCGCTGATGACCATTAAAGTCTATGGGAGAAGAACAACACCTTCATTCTTACACCCAAACAGGGGCGGAAACGGGAAATTAACACCCCAACAGTAAACTGGATACTTTGCTACATATTAGGCAACAAAGTCACAAAAAAAACTCACAGACTATCAATACCCCTTCTTGTACCAAAAGCATGACCCTTTTAAACCTGCATGCCCCACAAATTAAAAAGTGCCAGAATCAGGATTATTTTGAACCATCATTTTATTGAAACGGACATTGAATATCCCTGTCCGGGAACGCAGCTGACCCCAAACCTGAAAGACCCCCAAATTAAAAATTTCCCGGGGAAAAAGGAGTTTTTTAACCATCATTTTATTTTGAACGGACATTGAATATCCCGTCTTGGACCCAGCATGACCCTCAAAACCTAATGCCCCACAGTTTAAAAAGTCCTGGAAGAAAGTATATTTGAACCCCCAAATTTAGTTGAACGGGACATTGACATACCTGTCCTGGACCGCAGAAACCCCTTAAAAATCTAAAAGACCCACACAGTAAAAGTGCCTAAAAAGGGAGTCTTTAAACCCCATTTTAGTTGAACTGGCATTGACTATATCTTCCTGTACCGAGCATGCCCCCAAAACCTAAATACCCCCAGATAAAAAGTGCCGGAAAAAAAGTTTTTTTGAACCACCTTTTTATTAAAACTACTTTTGACTACCCCTGTTTGGACCGCACATACCCTTAATTCCTAAAAAGACCACTTTGGATCCGCAATGCTTATCATCATCATTATCGGGCACGGGTACTTCCTCCCTGACATTCTGCACCCTGAGGGGGCTTCAAGAAACACACTGCAAGCATTGCCGACCGCCCAGAGAGACCACTTCTTTCCCCTCAGGGCATCAGCGTTTTGGGCGTCAGAGCAACAACATCATCCTCTTTGGCCCTTGATCTTTTGAAATGCCTTTTGAACCCCAACCCTTTTTGTCATCAAAGAGGGCCAGAAAATGGTTATCCACAGTGGTGGGGACACAGTTTTACTTTGGCTGCCCTTTGCTTCATGTTTGGTATGCGACGATCTGAGAAAACAATTTTTGGGGGGATGAGGGGGTAAGACTGCTAGATGCAGGTTTTCATTTTCCACTGAAAACAGATTGCGACGCTTTTGTTTCGAGATTCACAGGGGCCCCGACCCAGCGTGACAGGCCGACGTCCGCAACCACGACCGCTGGCTTGCATTTTGTCGCCACACTGGAAGGAGCACCTTCCCCCTTTGACCTCTACCTCCCTGTCCTACACCCCCTTTGCCCTTACCACCTGCATTTGCCCATGTTTAGAAAGATAAAAAAATTTTAAAAAATATGGAGGAGTTTTTTTTTAAAATCTCTTATTAAAAGACGGCAAATCACAGCTATTCTTAAAAACCCTCTAATTTCCCTACAGCCAACTAGATTTAAAACTTTAAAAGTTTTTTAGCGAATACCTGTGAAAATGCGGTCGGTGGAAGAACCGAAAACAAAATCAACAGTTTCTTCCTTAATTTTCCCCGGGAATTTAAAAACTGCCATAGGGCTAGGAATTGAATATTTTACAAAATCATACAATCGCTACGCGCCCAAAATGAATTCACCGAGCACAATAAAACATTCAAATTTCACGTAAAATTTCTTTTTGCAGCAATGAACACGAGAAAATTACTAAAAATTTTTGTATCCAAAATAAGACAAGGGTGGCTCTTTTTAACAAAACTGGCTGCACCCAAAATGAAAAACAGCTATTTACAAGTTATACAGTAAGAAAAGGGGGGTTTTTACCCAATGAAATACACCAGCAGTTATAAAAAATTTTTGTACCTAATTAAGTACAAGGTGGCTTTTGAAAAAACTGGGCGCACCAAAGTAAAAAAAAAAGCTATTTAAAAGTTATAAAGGATATGAAAAGGTTGTTTTTGCCCAAAAAATATCCTTATTACTAGAAAATTTCTGTATCCTAAGTAAGTACAAGTGGCTCTTTGAAAAAAACTGGGGGCCCAAATAAAAGGTACAAATTTTTACCTCAGTGCGAGGGGTGCTGGGCCAAAAAGGTTAAAAAAATGCCCTTTCAATGCAGGGTTTAAAGCAAGCGGACTGCCCAAATATACACTCTTTTTCAAAACCCCCCGTCTCCCTTCTTTCCGTCCCTTTCACCTAATTTCTTCTTTAAAAGTCTCTGTCTAAATAAAAAAGAACTAAAAATTTTCCCAACTACCTATTCAATGTTAACAGCTAAAAGTATAGTTGTCGTATGACTAAAAGAAGAAATTTTCTCTGAGCTGAGCTGATTAGAGACACGCACACACCTCTTGCTCTAGTGAAACACGAAACACTGATACTGAACAGGAAAAACCGTTTTATGCAAAACGAGGTCATGTATTTTTTTCCAGCCAATGACAACCATACACTCACAGTCATGAGTCGCACACCCACTCCCCTGCTCTATGCTCTAACTGATTTGCTGCCGCCAAAATGCAGGAAGTCCAAAAATGGCGCAATAGTAAAAAAATTAACTCAATTGTCACCTCAAATATCGCGTGATCGAAAATTTCCGATCAGCCTAAAAATCGTGCCAATTTCAACTTTGTCGATTATAATCACTCATCCCTATTTATAACTAGAATCTACCATATGTCCACTGTAGATTGGCATCACTTTTTAAATGTTTTTTTTTATTTTTTATGACATTAGGTGGCTTTGAAGTTTAGTAACAATTTTTCACATTTTCAAAAAAATTTGCAACATTAATTTTTTACCGATCAGTCCTGTTCTGACATAGCTTTGAGGGCCCTATATGTTAGATACCTCCATAAATCCATAAATGTCTACATCTAAGAAACTACACCCCTAAAAGTATTCAAAACAGCATTTTGGAAGTTTATTAACCCTTTAGGTGTTCCACAGAAATTAAAGCAAAGTGGAGATGAAATTTCAAAATTTGACTGTTTGTGCACATTTAATTTTTATCCATTATTCACTGGAACACAGTAGATAATAATAGGGAAATGTAACTCTATGTTGATTCCCCTGATTCTGTCACTTTTCGAGACATCCAATATGTGGCCCTTGTGCACTATTTGGCTCAACCACAAGCCTCAGAACAGGAGGAGCACCTACCGGACTTTGGGGACTCATTTTCATTACGATTTTCTTTAGACACCACTTCAGGTTTGAGGACACCTTAAGGTGCTAGAACTTAATAAACACCCCTAAAAACATATACAAGCAAACAAAACAGCACCGCTTCACCCTCGATGTAGGTCTCCTTAGAGCTTGATTAAAATTGGGCGTGATCCTGAGACGTGGCTGAGTGAAGAGCACGGAGGTAGTCCTGTGATTCAGGTGGACATCTTAGTATATCTCTCAAGAAATTGTGAAAGTCCTCCAGCTCTGGTTTTATAAGAAAGAGCTGGAGGACTTTAACAATTTCTTGAGAGATCCCTAAAAACACCCCATACTGGAAACTATACCCCTTAAGGAATATATCCAGAGGTATTTAGAGTATATTGACTCCACAGGTGTTTCACAAATTTTTTTGCTCCCTCTCTCCGTCTTACCCTTAGCTTCCCGATCGTGATTAACTGCCAAAACTAAGGTGTTAATCAAACATGACCAAAGTGAGCTCAAGTTGTTAGGGACACAGAATGGGGTCCAGGGCCATCTTTTCCATTTGGCAGAGTAGGCGCCTGCCCAGGGTCCCATGTGCACAGGGGGCCCTCCCAGGCAGCCGCCTACCCTGCCCAGTGGTGTAAGTCAACCCCTGCGGCAGGTCCCGGTGACACGTTTGTCTGCAGGCAACAGGATCATGTCTCCTGCACCGTTGTATCTCCTAAGTCAGACGCCCATAGGCTTCCAGCCAAGGAGAAGCCGGGAGCAACATCCCGGCATAGGCAGCATGATGATGTCACCGTGCTCATGTCAGAAACTAGCTACCAGAGCCATCTCCTCAGTGGGTAGCCCGGAGAGGTGAGTAGGTAGCCTTTTTTTTCTCTAAGAGTGGCCATATCTACCTATAAGGGATTGAAAATATATATATATATATATATATATATATATATGCTTAAAAGGGTCTGTGTACCTAAAGGGGGCTATATACCTAGAGGGGACTGTGAACCTATGGAGGGATATATACCTAGAGGGGGACTGTGTACCTACAGGGGGCTATAAACCTACAGGGGGCTGTGTACCTCCCTACAGGGGGCTGTTTACCAACCTACAGGGAGCTGGAGATCTACAAGAGGACTGTGTACCTACATAGAGGGGGCTGTGTACCAACATACAGGGGCTATATACCTACAAGGGGCTAAGTAACTACCTACAGTGGGCTGTGTACCTACCTACAGGGGGCTGTATACACAGGTAGCTGTATACCTACCTACAGGGGGAAAATATACCTACCTATTTACAGATGACTGTATATCTGCCTATAGGGGTCTGTATATCTACCTTCAGGGGGCATATATGTGTATATCTTCCTACATGGGGCTACTTTACTTACCTATAGTGGGCCTTTATACCTACCTACTGGGGGTCTATATATCTACCAACTTATTGGTGGGAAACATTACTAATTTCTTACTTAATGGGGGCACCTATAATAGAAGTAAGAATTGATAGGGAAGTGCTGGTAAAGTGAGAAGTCTAAGAGGTTACTTAATAATCCTGCCTTGCCAAACACAGGGCATCTGCCCAGATTAGGCTGACTCTGAGCAGGAACCTTTCCCTACAAACAACTCAACTAAATCCCTACAGTCTTAGATAGACTGGCGGCAAAATTGCTATAGACAGAGTTAGCGTGCAATAGAGAGTGACAGATAGTATAGCATATAACAAGATAGAACACTGATACACAGACACATATCAAGATAAGGCTTGTCTACACAGTTTATGTTAAAATACCATTGATAATCCAACACTATTTTAACATTGCTTTTAAAGCAGTGCGATATTGTGTAGTAATAAGGGTGTCAGAAAAGATTTAAGTGCACAATTACAGTCACACACTGACTTTTTACTCAATTTTATTTAGTTTCTTTGAACCTAGGATGAACAAAAACACAATTCTGCCCTTGATTTGACATTTTGTATGTCATTCACTGTGCTGATTAAATAATATAAACATTTTATAGTTCCGGTCATTATGGGTGTAGTGATACCAATTGTGTGGTTTTCCCTTTTTTTTTACTTAATAATTCAACATGTGAAGATAAAGGGAAATTTTAAAGGAAGGTTTTTTTTTTTCTTTTAATATTTTTTATTTTATTTAAAAAATTTTTACTTAAAGGGAACCTGTCACATGGATTATGCCCCCCCTTGCTGAGGGCAGCACAAGCCAGTGTCAGACATGCTGTTTCCAGAACTGTGTCCCTTATTATGTAACATTCTGTAGTCGTAGGCATTTACCCCACAAATCTTATTCATGAGCAAGTGTTAGCACCGCCCACCGAAGGCTAGCACCGCCCACCTGGCAGTTATTCTCATGTTTCGACCTATTCAAAGTAATAGGTTTATCAGTTGAGGTGGGCGGGGCTAGTCTCAGGTGGGCGGGGTTTGGAATAAACTGACTTTTCATGACTTTTTTTGCTGAAAACTGCAGATTTTAGCATTAAATGCTCTAAAACTACAGCATCTTACAGAACTAGGGACACAGCACTGAAAACAGCAGGTCTGTCACTAGTTTGTGCTGTCCTCATCAAGGGGAGCATAACCTATGTGACAGGTTCTCTTTAATGTTTAGCCTCACAAGAGACTTGACTATGAAATCAGTTCTGTAGCCTAACACTAACATCCATTATATAAGGTCTTGCCTCTGGCAGGTCATAGTAGGTGTACTAAGATAGCAGACCTGGGGGCCTTCATCAGGCCCCTTGCTGTTATGACAATGAATCTTCACCTCGCACTTACACCACAAAGGGCCCAAGGCTGATAGAGAAAACCTCTTTTCTCCGTCAAACCACTTAAATGTGTTATTGACCACAGCAAGTGGTTAAACTGCTAAAATCCAGAGATACCACCAATTCCTGCAGCTCTTTCCATTGATCCAACAGCAGTAACTAGGGATAATCATGATGTATATATCCATTATAGAGCATTACATAACCAAGACTAATGATGAATATATGTGTCAATGATTGTTAAAAAAGTTAAAGATTAATTGCCTAGCCTACAGACAGGTCTTCAACGTTTTACTCCTGGAAAACCCCTTCATATATTGTTAAATTTAATATATCTGGAAAAAAGTTACATCATTTAACTACAGAATGTTAGATTAAGCATGTAATTGAAATCTATTTGAAGGTCGACATCTACTCAGGACAGAACTAGTACAGATATCCCTTCCGTGTTACCCGTTAATTAGTGTGTCTTTGCTGGTGCTAGGTTGCTGTTAATAATTTAGAGTAGCGAGTGTTGAAAATGAAGGAATGTTTAGGTTTCATTTCACATAGAGCTGAGTGAAATATAACCAGGGAATTCTATATACATTTGACTGAATCCCATGGTTACTTTATCCATACCATCTTCATGACAAACTGCCTGAGTAAAAAAACATATATGACACTTTTCTTCATTCAATAATGTAAATGCATAAAAATTTGTGTTACTGAAGATCCAGCATTAATTATGACATGAATTAATCTCTTTATAAAATAATTAATTGGAGATGTGTTTGTGGAAGACTTTCTACATGTAGGTTCATTGTAATTCAATGTATAATAAAAACAATTAACCAATCATTAATGAATAATACAGATTTTTAATACAGTCCGTACACTTTCTGACATTTTATTACTCAAGAATATGTAGATTTAATTTATACTAACGGAACAGTGTAATTTATCTTATACTGCGTACGTTAATGATAAGCAAATGAGAGCTCTTATGCACTTTGTGTGTGCACGTTATGTGCTGAGAATTGCTAAAGCCGGTTATGCAAAGGATTATGTCAGAATTTGGTGTAATTAAAATCAAAATGCCAAAGTGTATTCTGAACTATAAAAGTAATATACAGTCGTAACCAGAAGTTTACATACACTATATAAAAAAAACACATCTGTATGTTTTTCTCACTATCTGATCATGAAATCAGTATAAACCTTACACGTTTTAGTTACAATTACAAAAAATTATTTATATTTGCCAAATGCCAGAATAATGAGTGAGAGAGAGAATTGTTTAAGGCATATTATTACTTTCTGCAAAGTCAAAAGTTGACATACATTTCATTACTATTTGGTAGCATAGCCCTGGGTCAAACATTTTGGATATCCTTCCACAAGCTTCTCACAATAGTTGGTAGGAATATTGGCCCATTCCTCCTGACAGAACTGGTGTACCTGAGCCATGTTTGTAGGTCGCCTTGCTTGCACCTGCCTTTTCAGCTTTGCCCCTAAATTTTCAATAGGATTGAGATAAGGGTTTTGTGATGGCCACTCCAAAACATTGACTTGGTTATCCTTAAAAGGGGTTGTCTCGCTACAAAGAATAGCTTTCAAATTGTAGGGAACACAAAATAAAGACATTTTCCAAATATATTGCATTGTTCCTCTGTTTTCCCTAAAGAGATACAAGTGAATTTATTACCTCCATGGCTATTTCAGTTCCCTCAGTAACTGACCTGTAAACAAATCTCCCCAGGCTGTTTGTTCAATGAGATAACAGAGAGTGAGTCATCACACAGGTCAGCAGTGTCAGTCAGTGTCCTGTGCTGCCAGACAGTAAAAAGCTTGATTTATCTCAAGTAAACAGCTCTGTAATTAGGCTTTGTTTTGGGGATCAAAATAAGAAGTCCTTTGAGTAGTTTGAGAAGCTAATCTAATCTAATTAGCATCTGAAAGCATGGAGCTTATGCTGTACAAGCATGGAGCTTATGCAAATTAGTCTGAACCAGGAAGTGACAGAGAATTTCTTTCATGCATTCTTTGAAACCCTGTGGGGAGACAACTCCTTTAAGCCACTTTGTAACCAGTTTGGCAGTATGCTTCGGGTCATTGTCCATTTGGAAGACCCATTTCTGCCCAAGCTTTAACTTCCTGGCTGATGTCTTGAGATGTTGCTTCAGTATTGTCACCTAATCTTCTTACCTCATGATGCCATCTATTTTTCCACCCACGTGTATCATAGTTGGGATGGTGTTCTTAGGCTTCCAAGCTTCTCCCTTTTTTCCTCCAAATGTAACAATGGTCATTATGGCCAAACAGTTACATTTTAGTTTCCTCAGACCACAGGAAATGTCTCCAAAAATGTAGGTCTTTGTTCCTGTGTGCATTTACAAACATTAATCTGGCTTCTATATGTTTCATTTGTAGTCATTGCTTCTTCCTGGCAGAGTGGCCTTTCAGCCCATGTTGATATACTACTCGTTTCACTGTATAATGGCAAAATCTTACGGACTTCCATCATCATCTTCACATGGTGTTTTGCTTTTGTTCTTGGGTTGATATGCACATATCGGACCAAAGCACATTCATCTCTGAGACGTCTCCTTCCTGAGCAGTATGATGGCTGCACAGTCCCAGTTTGTGCGGACCAACGTATACTTGTTTGTACAGATGAACGAGGCACCTTCAGGTATCCGGAAATTGCACACAAGAATGATCCAGACTTGTGCAAGTCCACAATTCCCTTCATGATATATTGGCTGATTTCTTTAGACTTTCCCGTGATGTTACACACAGAAGCAGTGTGTTTCTGTTGTGCATAAAAAATACATGCACAGGTGTGTATCTAATTAACTCAGATGTCAGAAGCTTCCAAAAACATGAAATCATCATATGAGCTGTCCCAAATTATTTAAAGGCATAGTAATCTGAGTGTATGTAAACTTTTGGCTTTGCAGAAAGTAATAAAAATGCCTTTAAAAAAATTCTCTCTCTCTCATTATTTTGGAATTTGAAAAATAAAAATAATTTTGTTAAGTCAACCCTAAGCGTTGACCTGCGGATCCACTGTCTGTCCTCAGTGCCCATTGTTACAGTATGTATGTATCTATCCATCCATCCTTCCATCCGTAATCCATGTATCTATCTACCTCATATATATGTATGTATGTATGTGTTACGAGCTGCTCTGCAGCCCGCACCTCTGGCTACAGGCGCACTTGTGTTCCTTCTCCTCGCATGCTGCTGGAGAAGAATGGCACTGCGGTCTGCATGTTGGGCTGTGGAAGCACTCATACATCTGTCCGGCACTTACCTTACCACGCTCCTGTTCCACTGCTCTTCTCTGTCAGCCGGTGCATGCGCCACTGCTCCCTATAGCGCATGCGCAATGGCTCACTGAAATTTTAAGGGCCAGCATGCTGGTAATTGGCTGACCCTATATCTTTCAGCCACCTCCCCTACTTTCTTGCCAGATCTATTGTGCCTTAACCTTTAGAGAAAGCGTTCCTGTAATGTTCTGTTCTAGCATGTATCCCGAGCTCTGCCTCCGTCCACTGACAACGTTTTGCCTATCCTGACCTCTTTGCCGGTCTGGCGTGAGACCTTACCCCCCCCTCTTGTCCAATCAGGAGCTAGATGTTAAAAACCATGGTGGGAGGAGCAATAGGCGGCCAGAAACTTAACCCCCCACTGCAGTGTCGGACTGGGGGGCCTAGGGCCCACCAGAGGAGTTGATTTTAAGAGACTACTTTGCCTTGCTGTCTCCACCACCTGAACGGTGCCCCTGTCCAGTCTCGCTTCAACTAATACAGACTGGTGTGATGACATAATCACACTAATCTGTAATGACTGCAGCAGGACACTGGTAGTAAACATAAAAGGTCTAAAGATATATTTCCCCCTCACTAAATGATACATTTTATATAAATAAAAATATATTAAAAGTTTTAACGCTAAGTATAGAACCACTAAATAATGGTTGAACAATTACCAAAAACCACCACTACACAAAACCAGAATCCCAAGACTAATAATAATAATAATACTGCAAAATATATCACCACCACATAGTGACTGACTAATGCTACCACACCATGACCACATATCACCACCACATAGTGACTGAATAATACCGCAAAATCATGACCACCTATCACCACCACAAAGTGACTGAATAATACCGCCACACCATTACCGAATATAAACCATTACACTTGGCACAAATATAAGTGATAACAGTGCAGGTACATTTAGTGACATACAGGTGACGTTTTCTCTGATGAGTCGTTCAAGTTCCCTTTTCTTCTCAATCCAGTCCGGACCGGACCTCTAACCCCTGATGAAGCCAGTTTAGCTGGTGAAACATGTTGTAGAGGTCAGGCATGATGTTTTGAATTGTGATTTCTCACCTCTGTCTAGAAGTGTCACCCACTGCAGAGGGTGTCACAAGGGGGCCTTATTTGTTTTATGTCCATTAGATTAGGGATGACTGCCCAAGTAGGAGGCTTGGGATCCCTTACTGGAGTTAGTAAATTGGTGTATATATAAGGCTTTCCTGTTACTTGATAATAGAAAAGGAGCTATTCCTTACTTCAGAAGTAGAAAGGGTTAAATGGTGAGGTTAGAAATCAGGTTTTTAAATAGTGTGCATAGAGGTTAAGTGTTATACATAATAAAAGTTACGTTTTAGTATTTTATAGATAGAGAACTGATAGAGTTTAAGTTTGCCTATGGCAAAATAGTAAATATAGTGATCAAAAGTCACTCCCATTTTTTTGGAGACTATTTGTAGTCTCACTAGGTCCCACAACCTAGTGAAGTTGTACGGGGCCAGAGACGTTACATCCGGTCTAGTTCGTGATTCTGAACACAGGAAGTTTATATCTATTTGTATTTTTTGAATATTTAACTTATTTTACCAACAAAGTTAGTATATTTTAAATAATGTTTTATAAGTGTCGATACTTGAGACACATTACTCCCCGTCTTGTTTTGGAGCCTGGTTAATGCCAGCATTATTTGCGTGTTTCCTATTTAAAACAGCTGTTGTTTGAACTTGACATATTCCTGATGAAGTGCGCACTGTGTGTGCAAGAAACGAGTCAAGTCTGTCAACTCCTTATTCAAAATAAAGATTAACATTTAATGGTAGATTATCATCAGTCTTATGTTTTGCAAAATGTGCGTTTTTAAATAACTTTCAAGAGAAGTTTTTGCCGTGCCTGAAGTTATCCAGCTTGAAAGCCTTATAGAAATCCTTCGCGAAATCTTGTTTTTCTATATTCAAAAACTGGGGAGGACTGTTTGTATCTAGAGTGCTGGATCGTGGCAGCTGAACACAATATACTGTGATATAGCAATGCATGTGCTTCTATGAGTTGTTCCATTATAGTACAACTGTGAAAGGTGAGCAGTTCCTAAACTGTACATTATTACTTGAACCCGAAATTGAATTACACCAGGTGTTTGCGCTTTTGTCTATTTAAATTTTTCCTACAGCACATCATATTGTTTCATGTATAGGTTGCATCTACAAGTCATTATGGGAAAGGAGCTGATAAGATCAAGCGCCCTCTATTGGATATAACAAATCTTCAATTCGCTTTTGACCAACTGTGTCTTGAGAAAGCAAAAGGGATATTTAGCCAAGCCAGTATCTCCCATCTGCAGACAGCTGTTTCGGGATGTTTGTCCCTCATCAGTGCAGAGCAGAGTGATACTGGCTGACTGTGTGGGAGGCAATGAATAGCTCAGAAAGGGGAACATCTCTGGTTGTATCTATTCACCCCTCATGTACACAACCTGTGTGTTTCTGAATTTCCACAGCTATAGTAACGCAAGAAAAAAGCATTAATTTCTCTGTCAGGGTATCGACTTCACAGTTGTAATTGTAAATGAGTAATGAGCAAGATGTAAGTGATTTATTAGTTTTACATTAATCAAAATGATACTGATTCATTGCTTAGTGGCTGACTGAGTACAGAGTACAATTAAACAGTTCTGCTCAGTCAGTGAATGAACCAGATCCAGTAAATGGATGTGTTTTGTTTATACATGAAATACTGCAAGGCAAGCATCCTACGGGAGGGTGTAAATGTAATATACTGCTCAGGATGTTTGCCTTTGGAAAGAATTCATTACCATAGTTCGCTGCACAGAGAGATGCTGGCTGCTATTCTCATTTTCTGTAAGAAGAACCACATTGTAACGAATACCATAGTGGCATGGCATAAATATTATTACCAGTGATGCGTTTGTGTATGCTGGATGCTGCTTTGATGCTCAACAGAATAGGTTAATGTATAATAATTAATGTTTAAGCTCAGATCAAAACATTTTTGTTTTTCAAAGAAAATATCTAGTGGAGTAGTAGGTAAGAAGCAGAATATGTATATAATATTTAGTAGAGTAGTAGGTAAGAAGTAGAATATGTACATAAAAAACCATCATTCAAATGGTGTTAATAGGTGCTACATAAAGATAGGCACCTGGCACCCTTCCGTTAAAGAAAGAAAACCCACAATGGTCACTCAAATAACTTGAAGCTAACAAAAGTAATAATAAGTTTAAATTTACTGAAAATCAATTAATGAAAATCAGACATGCAGTTTGAATTGTGGTTCAACCTAAAAATAAAAACTAGCCTGGACAAAAATGATGATACCCCTAGAAAAGATTGAAAATAATTTGACCATAGGTATACGTTAAACTAAGGTATGTCCTGTGTGTACCATACTGAATGGGGACCAAAGAAAGTTAAAGAAAAATGTATCTCAGTAGAATAAAAACAAAATTGTAGCAAACATATTTAAGGGGGTTTTCGCAAAATGCTGTTTCACAGAGTCACAGGCATATCGTGGCACAAAGTTTAATAGGGCATTCAACCAGAAGGTGCATAACATGAATAATAAGAAAAATGTATCAACAAAAAAAAACTATATGGACTCCCAAATGATTAAGTGGGTAGAAAGCAAGGCAGATGATGGCAGTAAAAACGGATGAGGGCAACACTAAAGGCTTCAATAAAGAAGCAAGGCTCTGGCAAAGATATCTGTCCCTAGACCTAGCCCTACTTATGTCTCTTACATCCAAACCACCTGACCCTATTATGTCCCTGAGATATTACTGATAAATGTCCCTAAGCTACAACTGATCATAATAGAAACAAGCTGGCACCAAACAGGACCCGGGAATAAACAGCCCTGACAACTGACACAGAGCAAACTAAGCACAACCAGAAATACAAGGAAAAACAAAGCTTCTAAACAACTGGGCAAACAAACCAAACAGATTACTAGATACAATCACTCAATTACTAGAACTGAACCAAACAGAACAGAACTGTATATACAAAAAATATTAGATCACTGGAACAAAATACTAGCAGATTCCTACCACAATCTCTCAGGCATTCAATATACTCTGTGCTCGGGCTGCCAATCTGAATGAGCTTTATAGAGGTTAGCAGCAACTACTCCTTTAAGGAGTGCCTTGTGTGTGATGTGATCATTTGATTTTGATCTACCCTGTATTACGGGTGCTTGCATAGTAACCGCCCTACAAGACATCTAATGAAAAAGAAAGGCAAGAGAATCCCTGCCATTTATAACAGTGTGCCCACAGATTCTACATATACACAGATTCGGCTCCTCCGGTGTCTTAGCAAAGAACTGCCACACCGCCGAGTAGCTGATTTTACTGCCAACGCTCCGCACTGAGTGACTACTACCACCGCTGCCTCGCTGAGCCCCTGTGCCGCTACTTTCTTGGACCTGCGAAGCGGGTTGGATCCTGACCTCACACTGCTGCTACCCTGCTTACTCACGGCCACACAACCCACTTGCTGGTTGCACCGCAGCCTGACGCGCAAGCTGACGCCCTCTTTTCCTGACGATGATGAAGCCCTTGCTTCACCCGGCTCCCAAATGCTATCGGCTACATCATCATCGATTTGTGTTTCATCGTCACTGCTGTCCTCATCACCTGTCTTGGTATGCAGAGGCTGACCCCTCACAACATGACCACCCATGCCACTCTCCACATCTATACTTTACCAACTACTGCAAGAAGCAGGGGATATTGGCCCCATTTCTTCGCTGCCAAGTAGCTGCTGACTGTCCTCCTCAAATTGTTCATCCTCGCTATATAGTGGCGCTGAGCCCAGACCACATAGTAGATCTCTGGCTGAGGGAACTGATGGGACAGAGCGGGTTGAGGACAGGTGAGGGCCGCTGACCCGCTCCCGGGCCATGCCAACTAAGGGTTGCGTCTGACGTTCCCACCGACTCTTGGCTGGGGTTGTCAGATGTCATCTGGAAGGAAGTGGATGACCTAGTCAACCAATCAAGAACCCTTGGGTTGCTGGACAGCAAACGGCCGTTAGATGACAGCGGCAGTTGGGGCCTCACCGAGTGACCCCTGCTGCGACGTCCCCTTGCTGTGCTGCGACCTGGGCCTGCTCCAGGAATGTTTGTGCCACTGCCACTCGCAGGTGAAGAGCCTGCCACCTCTCTGTCTGACATGCTGTTTGTTCTAAAATCTACAGACTCTGTTTGATGAAGATATCTGTATATGATAAATACACACCCTGTATTTGACTCCAAATGACCCCACTAACAAGCTTGGCTAACCCTTGGATATAAATTGCGCTCCAAAAATGGCCAGGAAAAATGTACTTGTATATGCCGTGTAAAAACACTGTATTTTACTGAATATAAAAGCACAAACAGGCTTAATTAACCTTCGGATATGAATTGTGCTACAGAATTTCTTCATTTTACTGAATGCAAGTGCAGAAAATTACTTAGTTAACCCTTGGATGCAAATTGCACAAAAGATATATGCTGCCAACAATTACCAGCTTTCTAGCGTATTAAAACGGCGTGTATTTTATGGAACACAACAACGGAAAATCTCGTAATTAACCTTCGGATATGAATTATGCTACAGGCAAAATGTCCTCTTTGGCGGTGAAAAACAACCTTTCTTTTACGGAGTACAACTGCAGAAAAATACTTAGTTAACCCTTGGATGTAAATTGCGCAAAAGAAATATGCTGCCAACAATTACCAGCTTTGTAGCGTGTTACAATGACGTGTATTTTACGGAACACAACAACAGAAAAACTCGTAATTAACCTTCGGATATGAATTATGCTACAGCCAAAATTTCTTCTTTGGCGGTGAAGAACGTTTCTATTAGTCACCACAACAGCAGAACAACGCTTAATTAAAACCTGGATCTAAATTGCGCAAAAGAAATGAGCAACCAGAAATGAAGTGGTATTTGGATTGTAAAAACGCTGTTTCTTTAACTGAATACAACAGGAACAGGCTTAGATCACCCTTGGATATTCAATGTGCTCAAGAACTGAGCAGATAGCATTAAAATGTATCTGTAGCTGCAGTGGACGCACACTGGACTTCAATTCCAAGACCCCACAAAATCAGAATTAGAACGTTAAGAGAAGCAGTCTCTGAGACAAGCTGAGACACCCCACAAAAATCGCTGTATAAAAATCAGTTCTTCAGTGAGAGCTATTACAAGCAGCCGCGGCAGCACCTTCCCTGATCAGTACAGTGAGAGCGGTATGAGCTCCCAGCGTCGCGCCCGGACTTATATAGTGCGGTGACGTCACAGAATCCCGCCGGTCTCTGATTGGCTTCATCTCTGCACATGTCATGCAGGCTATGCCCTTCTTCCTCCCAGAGTGCTTTGCCCCATGTAACGCCATGTGCTCGCACTCATTTTATCAATTAAAAACACACTTCATTCACGCGAAGTACCCCAAACTTCGACTTCATTCAGAATCGAAGTTTTCCTGAAATTCTAAACGAATTCCACTTCGTTAGAATCAATTCGCCCATCTCTACTACTAGAGGTGGCTTGCAGTGGCTTATTCCGCTTTCCCTATGAAGGACACATGCATGCTTAGGTAAGTGTGTATATGTACAGGGGGATTGGGAGGAACAGCTGAAAGCTATGTATGTTTATCACTACCTTAAGGTCTTGGGCATTCCTTTCCAAAACCCTCTTGTTTGGTCAAGGACAAAAGAAAGTCTCTAAGACTGCATGTCTAAGGTGGACAATGTTAAATCCAAACAAATTTGCTGGCGTCAGATTATATGGAGGATAAAAGAGGCAAATACCTGGGGTTTCCACCATCTAGAAACTTCCAGTACTTTACTCAGAATGATTCAAAATGCTATAATTCTCTGGTATTTAAAAACCTGGGACCTGGACATTGTATAGTACTGGGTGATGGCATTATAATAGGATTGTATTGCATTATTATTAAGAAACTACATTTGACTCAATGTGGCATTATCCAATGTATTGAATGGTGGTATCATTTGGACACTGCATGGCAGTGCTAAAGTGCACTCTGTGTAGTTACATGATTATTTTTGTGCCATTTTTTAATCTTTATAGTACTGTATATTGTAACTGTATAGTTTTCAGCATTTACTAGTTGTTGTTTTTTTCTGACCTAAATTCTTTCCCTTTCAAACTGCTCACATTTTTTTGTGCCCTGGAACTTCAACAGACCTTAAAGGGAGTGTTTCATCAAAAAATGAGTCATTGTTTAAGTCCCGTTTTTATGTTAAACACATTTTTTAGGAATATTTGGTTCTTTATTTTTTTAAATGTTTCATATCACTTTCAATATTTTTAATGATTCTTAAGTCCTGCAATTTTCACTCTGGCCACAAGGCCTTGTTTGCACTGCTGTAACAGCAGTCAGAGAGATGCTTTACAGTAGCTTCATGCACATAGGAGACTTAAGACTGACTCAGTCCCATTCACTTCTATAAGAGAGTTTTCTAGTCATGCTCTCTGACCTGGGAAGAAGTCAGTGTGCAGGGAGGTGAAAGGGTGAACTGTGACAATCTCTTGTGACTGGTGGACCCTGTGTTATATATTCACACTGGTGTCTCATTTCAGTTTGACCCTCTTTGTGCTGATAATGAGCAGACAACTGAGATTCTTTTTGTAAAGAACAGGAAGTGTCAGACCATTATTAGGCTTAGTGAAAACTGCAGGACTTAAGAATTGTTAAAAAATATTGAAAGTGAAATGGAAAATTTAAAAAAAATATATAACCAAAAATTCTTAAAAAATGTGTTTAACATAAAAACGTGAGTTAAACAATAAGTCATTTATGATGACACATTCCCTTTAACCCTCCAGATTTTGAAACCGTTTTTTTTTACATCATCATGAAGTAGCAATGATGGCACTTAATGTAAATAATCAGCCACACCAGGAGATGTTGCCGGTCAATGATCATCCTGGAGCAAGCTGACAGCTATTATCAGTCAACAAACAAACGCATCATGGCATCATGGTATGGCGCAAATACGACAAGTATAAGGCACATGCTGCCGTCGCAGCTGCAGGTATTAAGTGTCACCAAGTAAAGCCCTTGCCAAATGCTAATACAACTACTATATGAGACCATTTCTGGCCTTTTGCTAGAACTCTACCAATTTGTTTGGAAATATAAGGTCTGCAAAAGATCGGAACATGTACAGTTTAGTGTGATTCACTAGCAACATGTGATTACAATTTATAGAGCTTACGAGCTATGCCATTTTGGTATCCTCTCAATTGAAACAGATAATGGTGGAGGTTGTTAAGCACATTCTATGTTATGTGGCTTCCTCATCTTATAATAATATCTGTGTAATAGCTGTATAGTGATTCAGATTTCATCGTTTGCTTCATAGCTGCTGGAAACAAAGAACAACTGTTCTTTGACTATTGTGGAGCTGTTACTTCCAGTACACTGGCCAAAAAGTTTTAAGTTCAACAACAGCTGCAAGCAGTTCCTTAGGTATTTGCGTTAGTTCTGTACAGAAGCATGCCAATATAACAGTCTTCTAACAGTAATGGTAGGATCATTCTAACCATAATAATTAAATAATAATAACTTGGGGTATAATGTGGGTACAGAACTCACAATTGATGGCACTAGTGCTGATGCTAGCTGATAGCTGTGTGATGTTGGATGGAGTTTTGAGCCTGGAAGAGAGTTTTACTACTATAGAAACCTCACTAAAGGAGTTGTCTACTTTAGGAATGCAATTTTCAAATACCCTACTAGGGGTTTCTGAGATTAAAAAAAACAACAACAGTGCCCTCATAAAGGATTTGGTAAGGGACACCCCCCCCCCCCCGATAAATATTGCCCGGTAATATACAAAAATTAAACAACAAGACTACAGATAGAAAATATACACCTCAGGCTTAGATACATAAAATATAACTTTTATTAAGATACTTATTAAAACAACCACAACGGACCTATACAGTCTCTACAAAAACCCTAATCACTAAAAAAAAAAGCTACCAAACCAACATTTTCGGAGATACCCTCATGCCTCTGGACCCTCATCTATGAGCTAGGACAGAGAGCAAATTTAATAGTATCTCATACTGTAAGACCTGGCATGTCTATGTTTTACATGGACAGCCCCCACAGATTATAAATTACATCTGGTAATTCCAGCTGTGGGTGCAACTATTCCAGCAGTGCATTGTTAGGTGATCCTTCTGTTTAAAGTGGTGAGCATGGTCAAAGTGGTTGCTGGGAATCCTGTAATATTATTGAGATGGGTGGCTTTACATAAGTACATAGTTTGTAAGGCAGAAAAAAAACAGACGTCCATCCAGTTCAGCCTATTGTGCTATAGTGTTGATCCAAAGGCAGGCAAAAACCCCCATGAGGTAGAAGCCAATTGGCCTCATTTTAGGGAAAAAAAATCCTTCCCAACTCTGGCAATAAGAATAAATCCCTGGATCATAAACCCTTCTCCAGAATCCTAGTCACTAGAATTTGTTATATTATTGTAGTCTAGAAATGCATCCAGGCCCTTTTTGAACTCTGTTAGTAAATTCACCATGACAAGTTCCTCTGACAGAGAGTTCCACAGTCTCACTGCTCTTACAGTAAAGAATCTCTTTCTATGTATAAACCTTCTTTCCTCAAGATGGAGAGGATGTCCCTTTGTTCTAGATACAATCCAGGGTATAAATAGATGTTGGGAGAGATCTCTATATTGACCTTTAATATATTTAAAAAGGGTTGTCTCGCTACAGTATTTGGCAGATTTTTCTGCTGGTTACCAAGTAGAGATTCTGAAATGGAGGGGCATGTTCCTCTTCCCAGAATAGAGTACCTTCACTCTCTGCAGACACGCCCCACAGTGTGTGCACGCTCCTAATGATTCATTCTGTGTGAGCTGGGGGAAGGGAGAGGTTCTCAGCTGTCTTAGACTAAGGCTATGTACACACAGCAAATTACAAAATGCTGTCTAAAATAGGACAGCATTTTGACATGGCAAAACCACAGTTTTTGATGAAGATTTGCATGAAAGCCGTGGTCGGCTTTTGGATTTGCCATCGGCCCGTACAATTGCATGTATGGGAATCCGACAGCAATCTGCAAGGAAACCCACAGAATATGCAACATGTTGCATATTCCACTGCATTTTAATTGCAACGGTAAAAAAAGGTGATATATTAGACTACAGCATGGATTTTTTATTGCTGACTATGCAGCACAAGGTACTGTTGGATTTTCGTCCGATTACAAATACTGAAACCAATGAAAATCCGACGGTATTTCAGTGCTGTGTAGACATAGACCTAGAAATTATTGAAAGTGAAAAGCTAAGTGCTGCACTCAATAGTATATATCTAAATTTCTCACTGTCTCTACATACTTTGTAACTAGAATGGGCATTTGACATACCAGATTCTGGGAAAGCTGGGTGATTTTTTTCTCTTTCTCTCTCATAGTGATATATCATGCAGATTATTACACCTCTGACCACTCCAGATGTGCAAAACATTGTTCCTTTACCTCTTGACACACATAGTGATAAATCCTACTGACCACTCAACAGATCTGCAGAACATTGCTCCTCTAGCTCCTGATAGATACATAGTGGTATATTCTACATCTCTGATCTGTGCAGAACATTGCTCCTCTACCTCCTGCCAGATACATATATATCCTACAGATTATCACACCACTGACCTCGCTACAGATTTAAAAATGTTTTATATGGGACAGTACATAACACTTAAATGACTATGCTACAAAAATATATACATGATCCGTTTATGACTGTTTTACATGGGACTGCACAGAACAGTGAAATGGCTCTGCTACAAAACTACATGGTATCTGCACCTTCTCGCTCTCGCAGAACAGTTGTTTTACATGGGACTGTTCACTACAGTTGTGTTTTACATGGGACTGTTCACTACAGTTGTGTTTTACATGGTACTGCGCAGTACAGTTGTGTTTTACTTTGGACTGAACAAAAAAGTTGTGTTTTACATGGAACTGTGCAGCTCTCACACAAAACAGTTGTGTATAGGACTGCACAGCTGTATTTTATGTGGGACTGCACAGCAAAATTGTGTTTTACATGGGACTACGCACTTAAATCCCCCACATGGGACTGCATCTTTCTCTCCCACAGCATCAGTTCTCCCTCTCCCTCTCCCCTCAGCACAGCATCAGGTGTCTCTCTCCCCCCAGCACAGCATCAGATGTCTCTCTTTCCTCCCAGCACAATATCAGGCCTCTCCCTCTCCGGTCCCAGCCCAGTATCAGGTCTCTCTCTCTTTCCCCAGCACAGCATCAGGTCTCTCTCTCTTTCCCCAGCACAGCATCAGGCCTCTCTCTCCCACCCCCAGCACAGCATCAGGTGTCTCTCTCGTTCCAGCACAGCATCAGGTGTCTCTTTCTCCCACCATCACAGCATCAGGTGTGTCTCCCCTCAGGTATCTCTCTCAAGTCTCAGCACAGAATCAGGTATCTCTCTCTCTCCCCAGCACAGCATCAGGTCTCTTTCTTGTTCCAGCACAGCATCATGTGTCTTGTTGCATCCCAGCACAGCATCGGGTCTCTTTATCCGTCCCAGCACAGCATCAGGTCAATCTCTTCCCCAGCAAGGTGTCAGGTCTTTCTCTCTCACTAGCACAGCATCAAGTCTCTCTCTCTCCCCTCAGCACAGTAGCAGGTGTCTCTCTCTCCGTCCCAGCACAGCATTAGGTCTCTATCTCTCCATCTCAGCACAGCATCAGGTATCTCTCTCTCCATCCCAGTACAGCATCAGGTCTTTATCTCTCCATCCCAGCACAGCATCAGGTCTCTCTCTCTCCATCCCAGGACAGCATCAGGTGTCTATGTCTCTTGTCCCAGCACAGCATCAGGTCTCTCTCTTTCATCTCAGCACAGCATCAGGTCTTTCTTTCCATACCAGCACAGCATCATGTCTCTTTCTCCGTACCAGCACAACATCAGGTCTCTCTCTCTTGTCCCAGCACAGCATCAGGTCTCTCTCCATCTCAGCACAGCATGGAGTGTCTCTCTCTCTCCGTCCCAGCACAGCATGGAGTGAGTGAGAGAGCATGGAGTGTCTCTCTCTCTCTCTCTGTCCCAGCACAGCATGGAGTTTCTCTCTCTCTCTGTCCCAGCACAGCATGGAGTGTCTCTCTCTCTCTCTCTCTCTCTCTGTCCCAGCATAGCATCGGGTCTCTCTCTCTCTCTGTCCCAGCACAACATCAGGTCTCTCTCTCTCTTCCCCCAGCACAGCATCAGGTCTTTCTCCATCCCAGCACAGCATCAGGTCTCTCTCTAACCTTGCTAATCTTTCTGGGTGTTGCAGTCCTCCCAGTCCTTTTATTATTTTTGTTGCCTGTTCAAGCTTTACAATGTCTTTCCTGTGCACTGGTACCCAAAACTGTACACAATATTCCATGTGTGGTCTGACCAGTGACTTGTATAATTGTGGAATGATGTTCTAATCATGTGCCTCAATGCCCCTTTTAAGGGGAGGCTCTGACTACAAGGGGGGGCCCTGGCTACAAAGGGGGCCCTGACTACAAGGGGGTCCCTGGCTACAAGGGGGGGCCCTGACTACAAGGGAGGCCCTGACTACAAGGGGGGCCCTGACTACAAGGGGGGCCCTGACTACAAGGCGGGGCCCTGGCTACACGCGGGGCCCTGGCTACAGTGGGGGGTCCTGACTACATTGGGGGGTCCTGACTACAAAGAGGGCCCTGGCTACAAAGAGGACCCTGGCTACATGGGGGGGGCCCTGGCCACAGGGGGTCCCTGGCTACAAGGGTGGCCCTGGCCACACAGGGGGCCCTGGCTACAGGGGGTCCATGACTACAAGGGGGGGCCCTGACTACAAGGGGGGTCCCTGACTACACGGGGGTCCCTGGATCCACAGAGGCCCCTGGCTACAAGGGGGGCCCTGACTACAAAAGGGGCCCTGACTACAAGGGGTCCCTGGCTACCTACAGGGGCCCTGACTACAAAGGGGGCCCTGGCTACTAAAGGTGGGCCTCTTGATTACAAGGGGGTCCCTGGCTACCTAAAGGGGGGCCCTGACTACAAGGGGTCCCTGGCTACCTACAGGGGGCCCCTGACTACAAGGGGGCCCCTGACTACAAGGGGGGCCCTGGCTACCTACAGGGGGCCCTGACTACCTACAGGGGGGCCCTGGCTACCTAAAGGGGGGCCCTGGCTACAAGGGGGCCCTGGCTACAAGGGGGCCCTGACTACAAAGGGGGCCCCTGGCTACCTAAATGGGGCCCTGACTACAAGGGGGGCCCTGGTTACCTAAAGGGGGGCCCTGACTACCTAAAGGGGGGGCCCTGACTACAAGGGGCGCCCTGGATACCTAAAGGGACGCATTGAGGGGGCCCCTGACTACAAGGGGGGCCCTGGCTACCTAAATACTAAAGGGGCCCTGACTACCTACACAGTAGCTAAAGGGCGTGCCCTGACTTACTGCACACTAGCTAAAGGAGGCCCCTAACTACCTGTATAATACTTAAAGGAGACCCCTAACTGCCTGCAAACTACCTAAAGGAGGCCTTAGCTACCTGTATACTACTTCATGGGAAGCTCTAACTGCCTGTATACTACCTAAAGGGGGTCCCTAACTGCTTGCAGCCTATATAAAGGGGACCCTAACTACCTACAGCTTACCTAACTGGGAGAAACCACCTACCTACAGACTGGGGCCTTGCCTATTTGCCTACCTACCTAGGGTCTTTTTTTTCTACCTACTGGTAATTAATTTAAAAATTAATTGAAGGGCAGCAGCCCATAGTTGTAGCTTTATCTCGGGGTTAGTCCTCTCCCCACCTTTCCCCCCCCCTTAGGATACTAACCCTAAGTAGGGTTTTACCCGCTTCCACCCCGGGGTATTTGACAGAGGTAGGAATGGGTAAAGAGATGCTGGAAAATTGAGGATTCTAAGATATTTGTTTGAAATTTCTGCAGGGATGAGCTGGGGCCCGGGGACAAGTCATCATGGCGTGTGGAACGGATGCAGAGGAAAAGGGAATAAAAAACGACTCATGAAAGAAGAAGAACGACTCATCAGATATGATATCTCCGGTGAGTCCCTGATTTCAGGGGTTATTTTACTTCTATATTGGATCAATGCTGTATTCACTGTAATGCGATGTAACCCGAGTGGTGTCAGATCACTATGTGATCTCTTTATGGTGGTGTTGTAGGTTATACCTGAGCTGGTGTCTGACCTCTATGTGGTCTCTATATGGTGGTGTTGTAGGTTATATCTGAGCTGGTGTCTGACCTCTATATGGTCTCTATATGGCAGTGTTGTAAGTTATTCCTGAGCTGGTGTCTGACCACTATGTGGTCTCTATATGTCGTGTTGTAGGTTATACCTGAGCTGGTGTTGGACCTCTTTGTGGTCTCCATATGGTGGTGTTGTAGGCTATATCGGTGCGGGTATAATGCCAGTGTACATGTGTCCCTGATTGTAAGAGTGAGGGAACACCTGACCCTGTGATAAAGTTAGACTTTTACTTTCTTGCTGGTGTGTATTTTAGAAGGTGGAGAGGTGCTTGACCAAGGGAAACGTGGAGGGGATATTGTATGTGGACTATTGGAGGGGGATATTGTATGTGGGTGGAGGGGGATATGGATGGAGCTACTTAGCCCTGTGTCTATGGTATTTTAGACTGTGACATATGTGTGAGTAACTTGCTATTGTACTACACAATACAGTTCTGTTTTGCACACTGTAATATGTGGTAAAATGGGCGCTTTTATGTCAGAGAGGTCGGTAATATTTTCATGTACGGTAGGGTGGGCCCCTGAGATCAACTCCCCTGTGGGCCCCGGTCCGACACTGTTCTCCATGTCACTTTTTTCCCAGTATTCCGTTTCATAAGTAATAATGGAATGGATTTTTCCTTCCCATGTGCATAACCTTGCATTTATCTGTGTTAAATCTCATCTGCCACTTCTCTCTCCAGGCCTCGAACTTATCCAGATCCCTTTGTAATAAAATATTATCCTCTATTGTGTTAATTACTTTACAGAGCTTACTATCATCTGCAAATATTGATATTCTACTGTTTAATCCTTCTGTAAGGTCATTAATGAATATGTTAAAGAGAATAGGGCCCAATACTGATCCTTGTGGTACCCCACTAGTAACAGGGAACCAATCTGAGTATGTACCATTAATCACCACCCTTTGTTTTCACTGAGCCATTAATCACTTGCAAACATTTTCCCCCAGTCCAAGCATTCTTAATTTACTTACCAATTTTCAATATGGCACAGTATCAAATGCTTTAGAAAAATCCATATATATGACATCCAATGACTCACCCTAATCCAGTCTAGAACTAATCTCCTCATAGAAGCTGATGAGATTAGTCTGACAGGACTAATAAACCCATGCTGGAACAGCGTTATACATTTATTTTCAGCGAGAAACTCCAGTATAGCATCCTTTAGAAAACCTTCATTTTACTCACAACAGAGGTTAAACCTACCAGCCTATAGTTTCCTGGATCACTTTTTGATCCCTTTTTGAAAATTGGCAAAACATTTGCCATGCGCCAATCCTTTGGGACATACCCTGTTATTATACAATCCATAAATATTAAAAAGGGGCCTATCTATGACATTACTTAACTCCCTTAGGATACGGGGTGTATACCATCAGGGCCTGGGGATTTGTCTATTTTAATCTTCTTAAGACGGAGCTGCACCTCTTTCTGGGTTAGCAAAGAAACTTTTAAGGTGGAGTTTACCTCATCCCTCCAATCATCAACAGGAATGTAATTTTCCTTGGTAAATACAGTGAAGAAAAGTTTTTTAATAGGTTTCTTTTCTCCTCACCTCCCTCTACAATACCTCCCTCACTACTTTTCAAAGGAGCAACATTTTCAGTTTTAATCTTTTTACTATTTATATAGTTAAAAATATTTTGGAATTAGTTTTACTCTCTTTGGAAATCTGCATTTCTGTCTCCAGCTTTGCGGTCTTTATCATTTTACTTATTTTATATTATTTCCTTATAGTTTTTTAGTGCCTCTTCACTGCCTTCCTGTTGTAGTAGCTGAAACGTTTTCCTTTTCTTATTTATTGCCTCCTTTACATTTCTGTTGATCCACATTGTTTTTTCCTGTTTCTAATCACTTTATTTCCTCTCACAGGTACATATTGTTGTAGGGAAACCTTCAGTGTGGCAATGTCAGGTTCTTCTTGTACACTAATGTGTTTCTTACATTTGTAACTGCATGGCTCACGATTCATGGATTCACTGAAGTTAACAGCACAGAGTTTCATTTTCCCAGCAGTAGTGGTCATTAACTGCTTTTTATAGTTAATGTATTATAGTTACATACAAACTGCTGTAAGATCAGTTTTGGTGTTTTTAGTAGTGGCTGACAACATGTAATCATATATGCACAAATTCACATAATTTAAATATAGACAGTCAGTGAATGTTTAAAGATATTTTCCCATAATAGACATTTCTCACCTATCCATATTCAAACAGGCTCTAGGAAAGAGATCTAGGAATCTAGCAACACCTATTATTACTTAAAGTCACATTTAACCCATTAAAAAGCCTTAAAACAGGACAAGGGATTCCATTCTGCGAGAGCCTCCCATCTGCAGACAACTGTTTTATGTGTTTGCCCTTCATCTATGCACAGCAGGGTTCCAGCCACTGGTTAGGTGAGTGCTATGAGTTGTGCCGCAGTTCCTTACTCGGACTGTGGATGTGCTTACTCTGACCCGCTGGCCAGTCCCTCTTATTTGCCTACCTCCGCTCCTGCATGGCTCCCATCTTCTGCTCAGGGCTGGCGCGCACATCCCCACTATCCAGGACACGCACTGGCTCTCTGAAATTTAAAGGGCACTGGTGATTGGATAATCACTAGGCACTGAAACTATATCTTGTCTTCAGCCCTTTCCTGCTCTGCCAAGTATTGGTGTTGTTAGCATGAGAGTTTGCACAATTCTTGTTATTCCGTGTATCAAACCTTCCTGCCTGTTTATCCTGACCACGTTGCCTGCCACCTGCCTTGACCTTTCTGCCTATCCCCGACTACGCTTCTGCCTGCAGGTTCTGTTCCACACTACACGCTGGCCACCAGGGAACTACAGGGGTAGCAACCTGGGAGTCTCACCTTGCAGCGGGCTCCAACTAAGACCAAGAGGCTCCTTACACTCCACTTCCAGATGCTGCTTATAGCACTGCTTGCAATGGTCTAGCGGATCCACTTTTCCATAACAGTAAGTGGTCTTCAACTTAGCTCTAGGGACATTATCAGACTGGGGTACATAGGACCCACCAGTGGAGTTGATTTTAGGGGCCACCTCACAACTAAGGTATTTTGCCTCCCTGCCTCTGGCACCTGTTTTTTGGCCCCACCATGTCTTGTGCCCGCTAATACCTTTATACAAGTAGCAAAGACATTAGAAAATCAAAGGACCAAGTAATAAAATTTTTATTAAATTCATTAAAAACGTACCAACCGAGACAATAAAAAAACAATAACTAAAAATCACCATCCAAAGTGGAGCGTGGCAAATGACAACAACAGGAAGCAACGCGAACTGCACGTTGGGATCAGTGGCAGTGACTCCTGCTTAGATACGGTATATGGCAAATTGATTATCAGTTCATCTATCCTTTTCTTTGCACTGGCACTTCTTAGATTGATGTCCATCCTACATATCTGGCACTGGATTGGAATATTCTATTAACATTACATATGAACTAACATCTATTTCTCATAAAGTGTTTACTATTTATTTAGAATGGATTTATTTATTACTATAAGGGTATGTTCACACGATGTATTTGCTAACAGTAGTTAACAGACAAAACTAAAATCCCAAAGCCAATGTTACCAATAATACAAGATCAAAAATCAAATCTCCACCCTTAAGTATTTGGCACTAGAGTCCTAGATATCTACTCCATCTCTTATTTGAGTATTATAAAGACTAGCATTTCATAAGACAGTTTTTAGCTGCAGTATGTTGGGGTGAGATGCAACAGATTTAAGAATGAATTGACATCTCAGTGTAACCAGTTGGGGATGTGTCTCTACATAGGGTCAAAGAGTCACAGTATCAGGATGTGGAGACAAAAATCTCTTTGACAAAGGGATAGTAAGACAAAGTTGTCAATTCATTTATAAATTTATTGGAGTAACAGTAAAACCATACAATGAAGAGTTCTAAAAGTTGATGCTCAAAGAATATTAGTGAAAAATAGAAGTATTTACTAAACCAGACATTTCAGAAGTGATATTAGATTAGTATTTGTGTATATGCTTCTGTCCACCAATACCAATGGACTGACAGGAGCTGATATGATCAGTCCCAAATCGGGATTGGCAGCTGAAAGTCAAGATGCTTTCCATATTCATTGGCACTTCCTAAACAAGTGATCGTGACTTTATTGCTAATATGTCCCTCATTACAGTTAGTGGCTATGTGTAATCGCGTGACTGTTTATTGAAAAACAGTCTCATGCTTTTGATTACTGTATAATTGGATCCGCTATTAGATAACAGATACATAATATAAAACAAATTGAACGAGGAGTATTTATACTGTATTGAACACTGCAATATTGAGGGTGTTTTATCTGTTTATTTTACCTATTATACACTTTTTAAGAGTATTTTTGATCATGTTCTTTACAATGTTTTTATATCTAATGACAATTTTTGTTTATATTTTGAGATAATTTATTATCAACACTGATTTTCATTACTACTGCATTGGACATATGGAGTATGCATAGTGTTGAGTGAACCCAGTGTGCCCCAGAAAAAGCTGTAAAGCGAAACCCTAGGTTAGGCTCAGCTGTCTGAATCGGCGTTCTACCTAGATTAAAATAATGTTAGTTTTTAAAGGGAATATGTCATCAAATTTTTTTTTTTTAATTGATGAAATATTGTGTGTTCATTTTTGTCTAAATTTTTAGTATATTTTTTTATTTCATTCAATTTGTGGTAAATATTAAAAATGCATAATAATTTTCAATATTTCCCACTCTTAGCCACCAGAGGAAGCACATCCAAGAAAAAAAGAGTTTGTCTCTTGTACAAAGAGCATGGAATACAGCACTGCTGTAAATGTGGGCTGGTCTGGTGGTGACCTCACACGCCTCCCCCTCCCCTGTATGCATAAGGAGGGGGATGGGGATTGTAGACTCTCACTGAGGACACCATACAGAGCTGCTGTGTATTGATAGTTGAAAAAGGAACAACCAGAGTGAAATTGTGATTACATTTAGGGTATGTTCACACAGCGTCTTTGACTCCGTGTTACATACCCTTTTGGATATGTGTTTGGGTCCATCTGTCAGTCCCCAAACGGACCCAAGCACTTTATCTAATAAATAGCAGTGTGATTACACATTGCAGTTTATTAGAAACACGCATCGGCGTTCAGACAAGTGATCTCTGTTGTGTGTCTCACTGTGTCTTTTGCATCTGTTCCATGAAGTGACATATCAATTCTTGGTCCAAATGACGCAGCAGGAGCCCTATGTAAAACTATGGGGTGCGATCCTGCTGCATCCCACATGGATCCAAACACTCAGCTGCGCTTTGCATCCGAAAGACGCTGCATTTTTGGATGCACTTTTCGGACTCAACACGGATCCAAAGACGCCGTGTGTACATACCCTTACTCTATTTCACTATGGATATGCGGAAGAAACACCACAGTATACACTCACCGGCCACTTTATTAGGTACACCTGTCCAACTGCTCGTTAACACTTAATTTCTAATCAGCCAATCACATGGCGGCAACTCAGTGCATTTAGGCATGGTAGACATGGTCAAGACAATCTCCTGCAGTTCAAACCGAGCATCAGTATGGGGAAGAAAGGTGATTGAGTGCCTTTGAACGTGGCATGGTTGTTGGTGCCAGAAGGGCTGGTCTGAGTATTTCAGAAACTGCTGATCTCTGGGATTTTCACGCACAACCATCTCTAGGGTTTACAGAGAATGGTCCGAAAAAGAAAAAAACATCCAGTGAGCGGCAGTCCTGTGGGCGGAAATGCCTTGTTGTGCCAGAGGTCAAAGGAGAATGGCAGACTGGTTCGAGCTGAATAGAAAGGCAACAGTGACTCAAATAGCCACCCGTTACAACCAAGATAGGCAAGAAGAGCATCCTCTGAACACACATACGGCGAACTTTGAGGCAGATGGGCTACAGCAGCAGAAGACCACACCGGGTGCCACTCCTTTCAGCTAAGAACAGGAAACTGTGGCTCCAATTTGCCCAGCTCATCGAAATTGGACAGTAGAAGATTGGAAAAAAGTTTCCTGGTCTGATTAGTCTCGATTTCTGCTGGCGACATTCGGATGGTAGGGTCAGAATTTGGCGTCAACAACATGAAAGCATGGATCCATCCTGCCTTGTATCAACGGTTCAGGCTGGTGGTGGTGGTGTCATGGTGTGGGGAATATTTTCTTGGCACTCTTTGGGCCCTTGGTACCAATTGAGCATCGTTGCAACGCCAAGCCTACTGAGTATTGTTGCTGACCATGTCCATCCCTTTATGACCACAATGTACCCAACATCTGATGGCTACTTTCAGCAGGATAATGCGCCATGTCATAAAGCTGGAATCAATCTTCCAATGCAGGCATATATAGATTACTAGTGCTCTCAAACCACTGCTGACTCGCTTGCTGGAAATGGGTCCTCCCTAATCCCATAACATGTACCAACCAATATGCAATAGCAAGCTAGAAATTGTATAAAAAGTCACTTTATTTGAAACATATAACTAAAATATGTAACGAGCAGTGCTAAATGTAGCTACTTGTGTTCCTTGAATGTCCATAGACTGCAGTAGGAGAGCGGAATCCAAAGTCCATGTATAGTAGTCTCCCGGCGTCCTCGTTTCAGCTAACGCCCATAGGGGAGAAACAGACAGGTAAGACCTCAAAGGACCGTGTGACGTTTCGGGGCTAGTCCCGCCCCTTTTTCAAACAGGGGTGGGACTAGCCCCGAAACGTCACACGGTCCTTTGAGGTCTTACCTGTCTGTTTCTCCCCTATGGGCGTTAGCTGAAACGAGGACGCCGGGAGACTATTATACATGGACTTTGGATTCCGCTCTCCTACTGCAGTCTATGGACATTCAAGGAACGCAAGTAGCTACATTTAGCACTGCTCGTTACATATTTTAGTTATATGTTTCAAATAAAGTGACTTTTTATACAATTTCTAGCTTGCTATTGCATATTGGTTGGTATAAAGCTGGAATCATCTCAGACTGGTTTCTTGAACATGACAATGAGTTCACTGTACTCAAATGGCCTCCACAGTCACCAGATCTCAATCCAATAGAGCATCTTTGGGATGTGGTGGAACGGGAGATTCGCATCATGGATGTGCAGCCGACAAATCTGCGGCAACTGTGTGATGCCATCATGTCAATATGGACCAAAATCTCTGAGGAATGCTTCCAGCACCTTGTTGGATCTATGCCACGAAGAATTGAGGCAGTTCTGAAGGCAAAAGGGGGTCCAACCCATTACTAGCATGGTGTACCTAATAAAGTGGCCGGTGAGTGTATGTCTGCATCACTGCTCACAGGTATCCACAGGTGGCCAATGTCCATTGACCCTAAGAACTAATATTCGTTCAGTTCACATGTGAACATTAGGCTGTGTCTACCCTGCAGTGGACAAAAAAAAACACCTGAAAACCAAATCCTAAAAAGCTTCATAAAACTGAGTTTTTTGTCCCCTGACGGTCAAAAGCTTTTGAAAAAGATGGCCATTTTATAGTGCGTTTTTTGCTTGTCTTCAAGTGGTTTTTAATATCTGCATAAATCAAGCCATTGGGTGTGACTCTGCCCTACAAAAGGGGATGTACAGCACATTATTGCATTTATGGATCCGTGTTGGCTCAGAAAATCGCATCCAAAAGCACTGCAACAATCGGATCTAAAACAGATCCAACATGTATCCAACATGCAGCTACAGTGTTTGGATGTGTGTTTGATGCAGCAGGATCGCTCCATATAGTTTATAATTGGGCTCCTGCTGCGCCTTTCGGATCAAGAATCGATGTCAATTCGTGGAACGGATCCAAAAGATGGATTCGAAAGAAGCAATGAGACCCATCAGAGATCACTAGTCGTGAACACTGATACTTGTTTCATATTAAAAGCAATGTAAATCACACTGCTATTTTTTACATATGTGTTTGAGTCCAACAGAATCGGATTTCAGCGGCAAAATCCGCAGCAAAACGGATTTCAGCAGCAAAATCCGCAGTGAAGCGGATTTCACGGGAAAATCCACACGAAAAAGGGTTAGGCCAAAAACCACAGCGAAAAGGGGGTTTAGGCCAAAAGTACAAACGGGGTTTAGCGTCAAAATACGCAAAGAAAACGGATTTCAGCGTCAGAATCCGCACGAAAGGATTTCCGCTTCAAAATCCGCAAAGAAATGGAGTTCAGTGCCAAAATCCGCAGTGAAACGGAGTTCAGCACCAAAATCCGCAGCGAAACGGAGTTCAGCACCAAAATCTGCAGCGAAACGGAGTTCAGCACCAAAATCTGCAGCAAACGGATTTCAGCGGAAAACCCAGCGAAACGGGTTGGTGAAAACCCGCGAACGGGGTTTGCGTCAAAATACGTAGCGAACGGGGAAATTTTGCATCAAATCCCTAACGATCAGATTTTTGCAGCAAATCCATGAAGAAATGGGTTTTACGGCAAAATCCAAAAAAAAAAAGGACATAGTGGCAAAATCTTAAAAAAATCAATTTTCAGATCAAAGCAAGAGAATTTTTTTTCGAAGCGAGAGAGTTTTTTTAGTGCAAAATAGTAAATAAAAGGGTTTTAGGGCAAAAAATGCTGCCCCTTCTCTGGCCCTTCTGAAGACTTATATGCTCCTTGGGTCCACAGCCAAGGTTCCCTGCTCCCTGCAGACAATAGGCATGCGAGCCACGCAGGGGGGGGTTTTTGAGGACTCCACCGAAGCTAATGAAGGGAAGGGGGAATTGTCTGAAGTTCTCATACATTGTTTACTTTATGGCGTTTTCCTGATGTTGTCAATTCATTCTCTGAAGGGGGGCAGGTCACACACACAGGATTCTCTATAACTCTTCTTTACAGAACCAATCAAAAATTCACCAATGGAAAAAAAGGGGTTTTAGAAAACACACACATTAAAATAAAAAAAAAAAATAAAAATTTGACACAATCCCTTTAAATACTTTTATTTTCATTTTTTGGAAAGATGTCTGGACCTTTAAACATACAGTTGCTGAGAAACTGGAATTTTGGACTCAAACTCTTTTTGTCCCACATTTCAGAAGTGGTGACAGATCCTCTTTACTTTAACAATTGCTGATTCTATAGTAAGGTGATGTGTCACGGTTCACGCTGCGGCCCCTGCTATGGGCCCATCAAGCTCCCATGTCTCTGGTGCTTCTGGCTCTTTTCCCCACCTGTCCCAGCTCCTGCTTGCAGGTCTCAGTCACCATGGCTTCCTCCAGCTTCCTGTCTTCCTGTGCGCACACGGGCTCCCTCTAGGGGCCCCGCGCGGCGCTGCAGATATTTAAAGGAGCCCAGCGGTCCTTGGTCCGGCCCAGTACCTGTGACCTCTGGCTTCTTAAGGAGCTTCCTGCCCTCTGGCCTTTGTCATTCGTTGTTGTCCTCAGCTAGAGCTTGACCCCCTTAACTGCTGTACTGCTGCTGACCTCAGTTTTTTTGTCCTTCTGCTTTATTATCCGCTGTACACCTGCTGCTAAATATATTTCTGGCACCTATCTGGATTCTGTCTTAATGTTCACTGCAGCATCCATTTATCAGCCTCCATTACCCGACCTGCACTTCGGCTACCCACTGCCAGCATCTGCCATCTGTGCCTTGCGGGGGGGCCCTGAGGATCCACACCCGGATATCAACGGGCGGCGCTTCGGCATATGTTCGTCAGCGCAATCCGTTACATGATGTATAATGTATATTGTGATATGTTTATTTTTTTTTTTATTTAAACCAATATGTTTGAATGTAAAACATTGACAATTTGTTTCGTAGTTACATTCTACATAACTTTGTGTGAAAATATTTCCACCTTGCACAGGCTCCCTTGATAAATTACCCCAGGTGTCACTTTTATAACTTTTAATTAATCTTGAGTGCGAAAAAAAACATACATTTAACTTGTTTTCCTGGAAACTATTCATAGCCATTTTCTATTTGTAATGCTTAAAGTGTAACAAATAATGTAAGCAATTTGCATATTCTCATTAGTTGTACAAATCTTCGTGTATGATTACATCAAGTATTGTTCTAGAATAGATATTCTGAAAAAACATTCCTTAATAAACAAGCTATGCTTGAGTAAAATGACTGATTCAGTCTTTGAGTGATCTATAAGGAAGGAAAATTATTTCCTTGCTTGTAGCAGTGATACACAGTCATGTGAAAAATACACCATTTTTGAATTCTATGGTTTTATGTATCAGGACATAATTAAAAAAAAAAATCTGGTCCTTACAATCTCTTAAAATTAGGTAACAACCTCAAATGAATAACAACCCACAACAAATTCCTCCGTTTCAATATTTAACAAAAACATTAAGCCAAAATGGAAAAGCCATATTTAAAAAGTATGGACACTTCATGAATCAATAGCTTGTAGAACTACCTCTAACTATAATGAGTTGAAGTTATTATTCTCTGTATGACTTTATCAGTCTCTTATGTCCTTATGGGGGAATTTTGACCCACTTTAGAATGTTTCTTCAGTTTATTGGGGTTTGGGTGCATTTGTTTATGCAAGGTTTTTATAAGGTCCCACCATATAATTTCAGTTGGGCTAATGTTTGGACTATGACTGGACCATTGCAACACCTTGATTCTTTTCTTTTTAAGGCATTCTGTAGTAGATTCGTTGGTGTGTGTTGGGTCATTGTTTTGTGGCAGTTTCAGGCAAGCATTAGCTGTTAGTGAGATTGTCCCACATTTGACTCCAGAAGACTTTGGTATATAGGGGATTTCATGGTTGACTCAATAACTGCAAGGTGTCTATGTCCTGCAGCTGCAAAACTAGTCCAAATCACCTCTCCAACACTTTCTTGGGGGGGAGTTAATGAGTTGTTTGGGGGGCCGGGGATTTTGTTTTTTAAATTTATCCAAAATTTGGGGCACTGTGCTTTAAAAAGCCAAGATCTCAGCTGTCCAAAAAACCCAAGTTCCAAAAACCCCTGGGGTTTTTTTAAATGAAATTTCAAACAAACTTAAGCCGTGCTGCCATGTTTTTTTAAAAGAAAGAAAAAATTTTTTTCTCCTGGCATGAATTTAAATCCCTTAAACCATACCAACTGAACCCCGGGTTGAGTCTAATATAAAAGATCTTGGGGTTTTTCCCAATTTCCCCAAAACAAAATTTTTAAGGGATTTTTAAGGCCCCACATTTTTTTTCATTACATCCTGAAATATGGGAAGCATAGAAAAAAAAAGAGGGTATGCTTCCCTTTTCTCATAATTTTTCTCCCACTTTTGAAATAATTTTTATCTTATACATCATAACCTTAGGGAAACATGCCCCTTTTTTTTTTTTTCCTCATCACAGATTTGAAATCTGTAATGTTTTTACGGGCACAAAACGTAAATTTAAAAATAAATGGTTTCAAATAAACACAAAGGATTTAAACCCATGGAATGCAATCTGAAATCTGTATCAAATTCCTACTTTATAGTGAATTTTCCCCTAAAAGGGTGCCCGGGCATGTTTTTTTTGTAAACATATTTTTTTTTTAGAAATTGGGTCTACCAAAGTAACTTTGCTTTTTTTTACAAATTTTTAAATTTTTTGTGCAATTACCACAATAATCATTCATAAAAAGTTACATTGTGGTTCAACTGAAAAACAAATTATGAAACGGGGGGTGGACAAAAATAACAAAAAAGATTGAAAATAAAATTTTACTTTGATGGCATTTTTAAATCACCCAAAACAGTGTCCCCCAATAAAATCAAAATCGGTATCCCGAAAAAAAAAGACGAACTCGGCTATTTAAAAAAAGCTTGTATATGCTACACCCAAAGGGTCCTCTTTGCCCTTTTGCTTCCATCTACTCCCTGTAATCCTTTGTTCAATTGAGAGAAAATTGCCTATTTAGGCCCTTTCCCTGCGGGGCCCCTTTTCTGAGTGGGGCCCCTTCCCCTCTTTAGACATTTTCCTGGGGGACTATGTTGGCATTGTCAGCTTTCTCACTGAGGCTACATTCATCTGGGACTCTATAAAAGCACTAGCTTTGATTATTTGGCATTGGTTCTATGTCCACATTTCTAGTCTAGTCTACAATAGGTATTGCAAATGAATAGGAACTTTTTAAGCCAGTAGGATATAAAAGTTCAAATCTTTATTTCCCTAATAAATGCAGGGAGTGCAAGGGAAAAAAATTACTACAACTTTTTACCCTTGCACAATGCATTTTTTAGAAAAAAGGGAATTAAAACTTTTATTTCCTACGGGCTGAAAAATTTCCTTTTTTGCATTTTGGGTCCTGCGACTGAGGACGGAAGGAACAGCCAAAAGGGAAAAGAAAGCTCCATACGGGGATTGACCATGAATCTAAAAACAAGGTGACTAACCCCCTAAAGCTCTGTGTGTTTTTACTTACAATAGGTATTGATAGGCCCTAAGGTTAGGTTCGTAGGTTTTTGTTAGACAGTTTCACCAGATCCCTCTGCACTGGTGGTAGAGGGCTCTGATTACACCCAATAAGAGGGCAGCGGGGACTTGACTGTTTAAAAACCCTTTAAAGGGCCCGCCCCGTTTTGACCTTCCTGACACACCCCATTTTTGAAATCTGACATGTTCAATTTTTGTGAGAATAACTTTTTGACACTTTTACCTATTCATGTATTCAAAGATTGTTTTTTTCGTACACTTGGCTTTTAAATTAGAAGAAATTTTTTTCCTACAATCCTTTTTTTTGTTTGTGAAAAATATCAAAATTTCATGAAAATTTTGGAAAAAATTTCGATTTTGAAAAATTTTTAAAATTTCTGCGGCAAGAGAGATAATTTTTCCAACAAAATGTTAAAACACATTTCCATATGTCCACTAAGGGTGGCATCATTTTTTAAATGTCTTTTTTTTTTTTTTAGACATTATGGCTTAAAATTTTTGTATAAATTTTCCCCATTTTCAAGAAAATTTGCAAAAGACTTTTTTTAGGGGCCCCTCATTCTGCGTGGCTTTGAGGGCCCTGCATGTTCTACCCCCCTAAGTACCCAAATTTAGAAACTAGACCCTTAACGATTTACAAAAACATTTAGGAAGTTTGATAACCCTTCAGATATTTTACAGAAATTAAAACAAAATGGAGGGGAAAAATTTTTAAATTTCATTTTTGCAGATTTTCAATATTTTTTCTATTATTCACGGAATACGGTAAATGGGGACTAGGTAAATGCAACTTAAAACAATTCCCCCAGGTCTCCGTTTTTAGGGGTATCCCAACCCC